>CM028350.1:41075197-41378031 GCA_016618105.1 Dendrobium huoshanense | reverse complement strand
CCAATTAGAATGAGCCTTGTTAGCTATCGAGCACGGTACCGAACTACAGTATTGCGGGGCTAATGTGGCGCATTATGGTTGGTCTTTGGACGGTGTTCAGCATCCGCATAGAATAATTTGTTGTTTGTATGAGAGATTATTATGTGTGGTGTCTAAACAAGTTCAGAGGTCAATTAAGACGCGTCACATCATCCAATGCACGAAGGTCAATCCAAACATGCCACGTTATTCATTGCAATATGCATTGGATGATGTGACATGTAGGAATTGACATTCAGAAGCGTCCGGACACTGCACAGAATAATTTTTCTATATGTAGAGCTAGGAATTCCAAAACTAAAAAAATGGAGGTTTTATTTATTTTTTTTGCTCAAATTGAAACTTAATCATACTTAATAATCCAACTAATGAATCAAATTAAATTTCAATTGAAGTCAAGCAAATCAAAATTAATTATAGCATTCTATTTGATGAAAAAAAAAACCTGTTTGCTATTCTGGCACGTGCAGCTGCAGCTGATCTCAAATCAGAATATCCCAGGCACCCCAAGTCAAAAGTGTATAAACAATTGTTATTGTTGGTTATAAAAAGCCAGGATCAAAAGTTCCCAACAATTTCAAGAGCTCAACTAAAAAAAACTCATTTCCTTCCATAAAAAAAAAAAAGCTCTCTTCTTCTCTATCAAATCTAGTCTGAATCGAAGAATGGGCTATGAACTTCCTCCTGGTTTCAGATTCCACCCAACAGACGAGGAGCTTATCGTCTACTACCTTCGCAAGCAAGCCATGTCGCAGCCATGCCCAGCCCCCATCATACCCCAACTGAACATCTACAAATTCGATCCATGGGAACTACCTGGTTCGTCTCGTTTACGTTGCTAACTGTGCTTGATTTTACAACATCTATTTTTCCTAAACCCTGAAAACTTCTGATGCAGGGAAATCAGAGCTCAGCGAGGGAGAGTGGTACTTCTTCACCCCTCGTGACCGCAAATACCCAAACGGCTTGCGGCCGAACAGAGCAACCGCGTCTGGATACTGGAAGGCCACCGGAACCGACAAAGCCATTTACAGCAGGTCTCGCTCTGTTGGGGTGAAGAAAGCGCTTGTTTTCTACCAAGGCCGCCCGCCTAAGGGGTGCAAGACTGACTGGATCATGCACGAGTATCGGCTACACAACGACACCCACAGCCCCTTCAAGGCTAACAAATCCATGATAGTAAGCTTCGAATCTACCTATACATGATTGAATTGCTTCATCCTGGTTTCTTACTTAGTTTAGGGTTTATGTAGTTGGACGAATGGGTGCTGTGTAGGATATACCAGAAGAGGCAGACCAGGAGGAATACAGAGGATGTGGCGTGCGGAATAGAAACGCCTGCGCAAGAGGAATCTGCCATGGAGAATGAAGATTATGAGAAGGAGCCAATGTTTCCACGTTCATGCTCTTTGGTTCATCTTCTGGAGGCAGATTACTCTCAGCTTTTGGGGACTCGGCTTTGGGCTCCATTGACGACCTCTTTGAAAGCTGCAGCGGGGATGATGGAGACACTCCTACTGAAGATTCAGCAACCATAAGGATAGCTGGGAATCACAACGTGCTGTTTGGAAACCAGATTTTTGTAGATCCAATTTTCCAGCACTAGGGAGCTTAATCTCAGAAGAGGGGAGTCGTGCAAGACGGAAATCGGCCATGAACCTCTTCTTCCAGAATAGGAAAAAAAATCTACAAAATATTGCCAGAGGGTGTCTCTAAATAGATGATGCTCGGTGGAATGAAAAGCTCAATTTGCTGTTTCCTTAAGACAAAAACTTTTAATTTAAAGTTTATACTATAAAATATACTGATCAATTAGTATATCCAGAAGAACAGAGCTCAATTGAAATTCAAAGTTAAATCCCACCAAATCTCACAAATTGAGCATCTTCTCAGAGCCAGTCTTGAAATTGAAAGATAAATCATCCAAGCGCACATATAACATTAGGATTAATCTGTAATCAACTAGAACACAAGTGACAAGATGAAAGAATCCAGCAGTTTGCAATTTGGGTTGGATTGGATTGGTATAAAGGGTTGTTTGTATTACCATCTGAACTAATCCATCAAGCAAATGTTTTATGACAAGAACCATATTACCAAAAAGCGTCCTCATGTATAAGAGATATTTTCTCATACTTCACGAATTTTTATTTTTTTTCCAACTAATGATCTCAATAATAGCCTTAGATAAATAGGATTTTATAGGTGCTTCCTATATGCTGAAAAGTGGGTTCTCATTATATAGAATTTGTTTTTTAAATGTATTAAAAAGGTAGCTCTTTGAAATAATTTTTTATCAACGGATGACACTTAATTCTCATATCCTGACAGGTATATTTCCAAGATAACTCTATGTGATAGAATAGGCCCATGATGCATAATACTTCTAATGTTGAAATAATATATATATATATATATTATATATATATATATATATATATATATATATATATATATATATTATATATATATGAGTGATTTGCTGAAGTTGAGAGCTCACACATTAGGTCTTTGAGAGCTTTGGTTTAACCCTATATTGAATTGTTAGAATACATATATTTTGATACAAAAATAACAAGTGATTGACCTCAAGTAGAAACTTATTTTTTTACAATGAAAATAAATTAGACAACTAAAATATCTAGGCAATTTTGGCACCATCATAAAGTTCAGACTCCCTAACATAATTGTTACACTAAAAACATCTTGATATGACAGTCATAATTTATAGCGTAATCAAGCAAAGAGTAAAACAATTGATTGTATCATATTTATTTATAAAAATTTATCATAAATTTTAATTCATTTACAATAATCTAAACTACCACCAGACTTCTCATATAAAAAAATAATTTTAAAAAACACTTATTAAGTAGAGGTTCAAAAAAAATTAAAAAAAAAAAATACTACCATTTAAACAATGGTTTGAAAAAGGATTAGCCTTAAGCCCATATCTTTTTGCTTTAGTCATGAATGTTCTCACTAAACATTTGCTAGAGGTTGTACCCTGCAGTATGTTTTTTCATTGATGATATTATTCTTGTTTATAAAACTAGAGAGGGAGTTTAATGTAAACTTGAATTATAGAGGTCAACCTTAGAGTCTAAAGGTTTTCGTTTTAGTAGATCTAAAACCGAATATATGGAATGTAATTTAAATAGTAATAGATCTAGTATGAGGATTGTAACTTTGGGCGATCAAGTCATTAATAAGAGTACACATTTTAGATATGTTGGGTCTATTGTTCAGATTGATAATGAAATAAATGAGGATATTATTAGTAGAATTCAAGTTGGATGATTGAAGTGGAGGAATCCATCAAGCTTGTTGTGTGATAGAAAAGTCCCCCTAAAACTTAAGTGAAAATTACATAAGATGGTGATGAGATCTGCAATACTTTGTGGTGCAGAATGTTGGTCATTAAAAGAGAAACATAATATTAAGTTAAGTGTTGCATAAATGAGGATGCTTAGGTGGATGAGTGGATTTACTCTTAGAGACAGGTTATGAAATAAGCATATATGTGAAAAGGTTGGAGTAGCTCCAATGGAAGATAAGAATAGAGAGAGTTGCCAGATGGTTTGGTCACATAAAACGGTGGCCTTCCGATGACCTAGTTAAGAGAGTAGATGTATTAGATTTGACTTATATTAAGTATGGTAGTGGTAGACCTAAAAAGACTTAGTTAGAAAATATTTTAAATGACATTTTTGTATTAGATTTAAATAAAAAAATTGACTTTTAACCGGACATAAAGAAGAAAAAGGATTCTTGTAGCCAATTCCACGTAGTGGGATAAAAATTTGATGTTGTTGCTCTAAACAACTAATATTTGCAACATAGAAGAGGCAGCGATTTAAAGCTTCTTAAAACACTTACATTTAGCAGCATTTTAATTAATTCTAAATCTTAGAACTTAGTAAAGGTTTTGACAAGTAATATAACTTTTTAGGCTCTTCTGTCGAGTTAGTCAGCAATGAATTATCAGACTTCAGTGCAGAAACCCTCACTTGTGTTTCTATTTGAACCTATTTATTGATTTATTTAGTATGAATATGGTGGTATTAGTAAAATCATGATACAACACATCGATTGTGCCATTTTTTCCTTTAAAAAAGCTACGTAATTATTCTTAGGTGACTTAGACTTTATTGGGGACAGCTTTTTTATTTGCTTTCTAAAACAGCTTTTTAGAACAAAAATTTCAAACTCAAAATTTTTTTTACTAAAAACCTGCCTTAAAAAATAATAAAAAAGTTGTCCCAAATGAAGCCTTATATTTATTTAAGTTTATTGGGCTTATTTCCCTAAGATGATTACTATTTCAAATCCTTAAACCCAACCTTTGCTCAGAACCTTACCCAAGCCAAATCTTTCAGCTGCGTGGGGAGCAAATTAAAATTATAACAGGTTCGCTAAAACTGATTGGTTCAGGGTGGCTTTGCATTAGCTATATGAAAAATTTTCTAGCATAGTGTAAAAAGAAAACAAGTATATTCCTTGTACAAATAATACATGTCTATGGAAGCATGCATGACCGAATTATATTGTTTAGTTCTGCTTCGGTTGGTTATGGCATCACGCCCAAACCAATTTTATAAGAAAATCAAGACCAACTCAATTTTTTAAATTAGCTAAACAAATTAGATATTAACTAAAATTATAAAAAATTTAAACAATGCACAATTTGGGTTGGTCGGTTTGAAAATAATTAATGAGGTTTTCTCGCTCATTTTTTTCTCTTTATTTTTTTATGTCAATTGAAAAGTAGTTGAGGGGCATAAAATATCTAATAGATCTTTTTTAGCTTGTGAATAGTCAAGTTGCAGTTGAGTAAGAGAAATAGCACTTGAGCTTGTTTGGTTCATCTGCTTAACTGAGCCTAGAATTTTTGCCCAGTCTTTCCTCTGATTGAGACAGACTCGCAATTTTGTCAAATCCTAGCCAATAAGAGAGTTTAAGAAAGTGCTTTTTATAAAATAGATACCAACTTTTTTGAGGGAAAACCGAGACTTTCGATGCTATGAGTATAACAAACGACTAACAAACACGCAACAAAAGTTAAGTCAGCTAAACATATATAAAATGTTTGCTACAGTAAACTGGGTGGAATCATCAATCTAAGTTTTCTTCCCATTTTCTAACTCCATTCTTAAATTGTTCAAGAATATTAGCAAGCAAGAAGAATTGGAGGACAGACACCATTACAAACCATTCTTGCAACCATTTCAACTGAATACAAGTCAAATCACCAAATATGGCTAAACCTAAAAAATGGATTAATTATGGCATGCACCCCACCAGATTTTTGGGGCAAACTCTTCGTCTCAAATTTCTTTGATCTGTAGAGCACCATATAGAACTATCTCATGTTATATCTTGAAAAAAAAGGGACAATTCAACCCTAGGTCAGTGATAAACTTCTTGATTAAATCAAGAAGGATGGAACACTTTTTGAATAGGCGGGACTCCTAGAGGAAGAAGAAGAGAAGAGGGAAGAGAAGAAGTAGAACTCTCATTTCCTAGACAACAAATTACAGCAAGTGGGTTTATTTATAGATTTGTACAAGTGATTTGAAGGGAACTAGTGTTAGAATTTATGGAATATGATTGTCTGCTCAATGTACATCATTAGCGTACAGCGCCGTGACACTGTAAACTAGAGCGCTGCGGTGAACTAGTCTTAAGTTGGAGATAGAGAGCAAAGAGCCACGGTGCTACAGAGTGAACTCAGGGATAGAGTGAAGTGCTACAATTCTTTATGGTGCAGAATGTTGGTAATTAAAAGAGAAGCATAATATTAAGTTAAGTGTTGTAGAGATAAGGACGCTCAGGTGGATGAGTGGCTTTATTCTTAGAGACAGGATACGAAATGAACTTATACATGAAAATGTTAGAGTAGCTCTAGTGGAAGATAAGATTAGAGAGAGTCTCCTTAAACGGTTTGGTCACATAAAACAGCAGCCTTCCGATGACTCTGTTAGCAAAGTAGATGTATTAAATTTGACATATGTTAAGAAAGGTATAGGTAAACCTAAAAATACTTGGTTAGAAAATATTAGAAATGTCCTTTCTTTATTAGATTTAAATGAAATTTTAACTCTTAACAAAACATAATAGAGAAAAAGTATTCATATAGACGACCCCACATTATGGGATAAATTCTTGGTGTTGTTATTGTTGTAATGAACAATACGACTTCACATGGGTAAACTTATACACATATTTCAACAATTAAAATTCATAAAATCATTCATATACAATATGCACAAAGTCAATAACATTTCAATGCTTTTATTATTTTGTAGCAATCTCTACAAGTGTTAGTATACTCATTAAAATGCCTAAAATATCATATAATAAAAAATACCCAGTGGAAATTTAGTTTATATATTTTTAGATGACCAAAATGTTTCATTCTACAACATATTAAAAATTATACGACGAAAGTTTTCTCAATCTTTGTAAACTTGAGTTCGTAATTAAAAATTAGTACAAAAGCCACAAAATTGAAATCTAAAATAGTGTAATAGTAAGCTAAGCCTACCTTGATCTAAACAATATTTTCAACTGTCATGACAGACAAAATCGGCTTTAAAATCTCTAAACTTGGCTTCTCTCTCCTATCTTCCTTCTCTTTCTCTTCACCTCTTCTCCCATCCAAATAAAACAAATGAATATGAAATGAACTTTTAAAAGTGGATTTAGATATTTATATAAATATTTTTCCTAGCATCGCAGTGCCCCTAAGGGTCGAATTCAACCCTAAAAACAGAGAGATTAACGTTGCAAAGCCAATATGGAATTGAAGCATCGCGCGCCCCTAAGAGGCGCTCCCCCACTCATAAATTTCCTAAAAACATAGAGATCAACATTACAGTGCCGTATGACAACACCTTACATCGTAGTGCCACAAATATATAGGGAAGCACTGCAACGACAACACTACAACGCCGCAGTGCTCCCAAGAGGCCATTTGTAACTTATAAAATTTTCTTCCAAATTTAACCAGGATCTAATACAACATTAATAATTCAAAGAAAATCAATAATTGTCACACAAACATGCAATTCTTGCACGATCAAAATTAAGTCATTTCACGTCATTCAATTACTGTTTAAGTTGTCATTACATTGTTAGCCTAAAATATCGCATATCTCAAAAGCATTGTGTTCTTAGATATCAACACTTTGATGCTCTTATTGAGAATATGTGATGCAAAGCATATTCATCATCATCATTATCGTCACATCAAAGTCTAGTTTATCTATACCTATAATCCTCTATGTTGTAAGTATAAGATTTTAGGTATGAGCGTTTCCAAAAATGGACAATGGAGAGGTACCATTGTATTAATTTCATTTTTTTTGTCTTTTTTATGTTTTTAGTCGTATTGGGCTTTTGCAAATTTTATAATAGGAACAAATCAAGTCATCAAGATAACAAAGAGGCGCTAAATCCAAGGAGTTCGACAAAGTCAAGGTAAGATTTTCAATCAATAAATTTATGTTTTGAAGTTTCAATTTAAATTTAATGAATTTTTCGTGTATAACTTTTTTGTCAAACATTTTAGAAATAAAATATTTAATGATTAGCAAGAAGCATTGCCAACTAAGTGGCTTGAAGATTCAAACTTCGCACTATTATTTGGTGGTTTAACCTAGATGACTGATATAAACACAAACACGGGTAAAAAGAGTAATTGCGGCGGTGATGATGATGTAGACTATACATATGTTGATTCAAATGCATCTAAAGATTTTCATGATAAGGATTATGAGATAAAAAAAAAGATGAAGATTTATCTTTAAAAAAGTAGATGATTGGATTGAGTATACATGATTTCAAGTTAAAGAGAAATAAAACATTGAATCTATTGAAGAATATCCAACTAAAATTTTAAAGGGAAAAGACTGTTATTGATTGTGTGAACTCAGGTGATGATGTTAGCATACATGATAGTGAGGAAGATGAGATTTAGAATTGGCCGACCACCAATCCCAAGTCAAATTCATGGTTTGCTTTTTAGTGGTAAGGAGGAGTTTAAAGAAGCAATTAAGAATTGGTCGATTTTGATCGGAAATTTGTAAATGATAAAAAAAGATTTAAGGTTATTTGCAGAAGGCCAAATTGCCCTTTTGGTATATATATCTCAAAGCATGAATACATAGATTCATAACGGATCAGATCTTTACAAGAACATACATGTAAATAGAATTATCATTAAACTATACAATCATTGTGAAAAGGTATGTGCACAAAATCAAAGTCAATCCCCAAATAAAATGCAATGCTTTTAGAAAAGAAGTGATAGATGACTTGAGGTTGCTTGTATCAAAAGTTCAAGCTAAAAAGACGATTAAGAAGGCTCATCAATTGATCTATATGATGGAGGAATATCAGTTCGATAAAATTTGGGATTACTATCTTGAGATTGCAGGCAGCAATCCAAGTTTAACTATTTCATTCCTTACAACTAAGGACTCAAATTTGAGTGGGAGGAAAAGATTTACGAGACTTTATATTTGTTTTAAGGCGTGCAAGATAGGCTTCATTTCAGGTTGTAGACCAATTGTTGGCATTGGTGATTGTTTTTTGAAGGAACAAGGAGAGCAAATTCTGACAACAGTGACACTTAATGGCTTGAGTTCGATCCGGTTAAAGTTCGGCTCGATTACTTGCGAGCAAAAACTCGGACGCGATATGCGAACAAAACCATGAACGAGGACGCGAGCAAATGCGGACGCGGATCAAGCAGCTCGACGAGCTTTTTCAACGGAACGAGCCGAGCTAGCATTCTTAGCTCGACTCGAGTGTGAGCTCAAGTTCGAGCTCAATATTTGAATCGCGAGTCGATCTCAAGCTGGGGCTGACTCGAGTTCGACTCAACTCGTTTGCACCCCTAATCCCACCTCACATGGATGTCACATGGATTTTTATTTTTAAGTGGGTTCCCCACATGACAAAGAACCTAAAACATCTCCCATTCTAAAATCATACAAGAGGATTCATCAAACCTAGAATGAGTCTACATACCTGAATCATTTGTGTTGATAAGAATTTGTTCAGTATGTCAAATCTATTTTTTATATATATGGAACTTCTTAAGAAATGCTATTATAATTTCCAATGCATTCTAAATTCAATGATGTCCAACATCAATATGCTCCCAGCAATAGTAAAATGAAGAATTCATCATCATAATCATTAGATTTTTTCGAAATAATTGGCGTTAACATTATTAACCTAACTTTCCACTCATTCCTATTGTTTGTAGTTTTAAATATAATCATCGTAAATCATTATGAATAACTTCTAGCCATGTATCTTTAGGTCTACCCATTTTTCTTTCTAATCATTTAATATCAATATTATCGACTCGTCCAGCAGGAGCATTTCTTACCTTTCGTTGTACATATCCAAACCACCTAAGTCTATTTTCAATCATGTTATCCTTAATGGATATCAAACTAACTGGTCAAGACCGCAACAACAACAACATCAACCCTTTATCCCACTACGTGGGGTCAACTAAATGAATTATTTTTCTCTATTGTGTCATGTTAAGAGTCAAATTCTCATTTAAATCTAATAAAGAAATGTCATTTCTAATATTTTATAACCAAGTCTTTTTAGATCTATCTCTACCTTTCTTAACATAAGCAAAAGCTAATGCATCTACTCTCATAACAGGTTCATCGGAAGGCCGCCGTTTTACATGACCAAACCATCTAAGGTGACTCTCTCTAATCTTATCTGTCAATGGAGCTACTCCAACCTTTTCACAGATATGCTCGTTTCGTATCCTATCTCTAAGAGTAAATCCACTCATCCACCTGAGCATCCTCATCTCAACAACACTTTTTTTTTACTCATCTCAGCAACACTTAACTTAATATTATGCATCTCTTTTAATGGCCAATATTCTGCGCCATAAAGCATTGCAGATCTCACCACCATCTTATAAAATTTTTCCTTAAGTTTGAGTGGTAATTCTCTATCAGACAACAAACCCGAAGCATTCCTCCACTTCAACCATCCAACTTGAATTCTACTAATAATAACCCAATCTATTTCACCATCACTCTGAATAATAGACCCAAAATATCTAAAACAAGTACACTTATTAATGACTTGATTGCTCAAAGTCATAAAATCCCCACTAAATCTATTACTACTAAAACAAAACCTTTAGACTCTAAGGTTGACCTCCATAATTCAAGTTTGTATTCAACTTCCTCTCTAGTCTTATCAATAAGAAGAAAATCATCAGTAAAAAGCATACACCAAGGTACATCCTCTTGCAAATGTCTAGTAAAAAAATCCATGACTAAAATAAAAAGATAAGAGCTTAAGGCTGATCCTTGACGTAATCCAACTTTATAAAGGAAAATAATTGGTCAAACCACCTTGGGTTTGAACATAAATAATAGCTCATGCATGCATATCCCTAATGACTTGAATATAAGCATTATTAACCCCTTTCTTTTCAAGAACTCTCCACACCACTTCTCTTGGAACTTTATCATATGCTTTCTCTAAATCAATAAATATCATATGTAGATCCTACTGATTCTCTCAAAACTTCTCAATCAACCCTCTTAGTAAATGAATAGCTTCCATAGTAGACCTACTCGACATTAATCCAAATTAATTTTAAGAAACATTAGTATCACATCGTAACCTATGCTCCATAACTCTCTCCCAAAGTTTTAAAGTATGACGCATCAACTTAATTCCTCTATAATTCACATAGTTGTGCTTCATCTTTGTTTTAAAAATAGGAATCAACACACTCATTCTTCACTTATCTGGCATCTTTTTAGTCTTCCAAATAATATTAAAAAGTTTAGTAAGCCAAAAAATTCCTCCATCTCCTAAGCATTTCCCCACCTCTATTAGAATATCATCAGGTCAAATAGTTTTTCCACACTTCATTTCTTTAAAGCCTCTCTAACTCTAGTTTTACTAATACGTTAATAAAAATAAAAATCTCTATTTTCATTTAAAGTGGTAAAGCTACTAAAGTCAATCGTATTCACACAATCTTCATTGAAAAGTTTAGCAAAATATCTCATCCACCTTGGTTGAATATCCTCTTTTAAAAAAAGCCTTTTTTGATCTTCATCATTAACGCATTTCACTTGAATTAAATCCTTACTATTCCTATCTCTTTATTTGGCTAACTTATACATATATCATTTGCTAAAATCTTTGCATTTCAAATTATTTTCAAAACTAATATCTTAAGATCTCAAATTTTACGCATAACATTCGCTTCCTCATGCACAAACAAAATCTTAAGATCTTAAATCTTACTCTCAAAAATATTTTTGTTCGTGATCTTTAAATGTCTCCATCTAATTTAGATCAACGTTTTACTATGTTTTTAATATTCTGTCGATTCATCTTAAAGTCCAAAACTAATAAGTAATGTTTGTACATAAACTTTCACCCGAAATAAATTTACAATCTAAATGATCTATTTTTCTTATAAGAAAATAATCAATCTGAGTTTTACTATATCCATTATTATAAGTAATGAGATGCTCATCTATTTTCTTAAATAAATTATTAGCAACTACAAAATCATAAGCTGAAGCAAAATCTAATATAATCTTATCACCTTCATTAGTCGCTCTAAACCCATAGTCATCACGAATACTTTTAAAATCCTCTACCTCTATACCAATATGTCCATTTAAATCTCCTCCAATAAAATCTCATTCTTCAATATGTATATTTTGAATTAATTCTTTTAAGTCATTCCAAAATTTTAATTTTAAACACATATCTAAACATTCTTAAGGAGCATAAACACTTATAATATTAATAATTTTAACATCAACAATAATCTTCAAAGCTATAATTTTATCTCAAATTCTATCAATTTTATAACATTCTTTTAAACTCTTATCTATAATCACTCCTACATCATTTCTAGTACAACTTTTACCAGAATGTCAAAAATGAAATCATAAACTATCAATCTCCTTAGTATTTTCTCCAACCCATTAATTTCCTGAATGCATAAAATATTTATCTTTCTATAAATTATAATATCAATTAATCTCATTAATTTACCTATAAGAGAATCTGCATAAAATATTTATCACTAATTGGTTAAGACCATTGGAGGTAATTTTGTCTGTTCAAGTTGTGCATCATAACCGAAGGATTTAAGAAGCTTTTTAACTATCAAGGTTGCGAGCCATGATGAACTGATTCATAGTTGGAGGTGGTGTCGAAGAAGAAGCTTCTACGAAGAAGAAGCTTCTACGAAGAAGAAGCTTCTATTAGAAGCCATTTAATGTTTAACCATCATCAAGAATAAGACCAAAAGATAACTATGCAAAGAACTAGAGGATTAAGAGAGCTACTAAGGCTAGAAGAGATGGTTCTAATGCCATTTTGAAAAACATAGAAGAGAAAGACTATTTTATTTCATGTCTCAATGAGAAAGCCAAGGGCAGCTTTTATGGAAAATGCAATGCTCACTCAGTGGATCGATGAAGGCAAGGAGTGAACTCCCATAGAAGAAAATTAGGAAAAATAGTACTCAAAAGTAATTTGAGAAATACTTAATAAAAATATTTTTTTATAAAAATAATTAACCAGTAGATCAGCCTTTTGATTTAGAATGGGGCGGAATTCTTCCTACTGCTGGTACAACATCAAGAATCTGCAGATACTGCAGTTCTCCTGCAGATCCTGCAGATTTGATTGCAAGATAGGTGGGTCTGTATGGATGCTTTATTGGTTGCCTTTATGTATATTTCCAGAGGAGGTTACTGATTTGTAGAAGCCTATTAACTCCTTGATTTGAATTCTAGCAGCCATTAGACCTTCCATTTCTATACAGGGTTGTTGTCTGCCTTCTCACTAGGCCCAGAACTTCCACACCCAAATTAAATCTTGATTATCTTAATGAAATCAATTTCATACATTTTTCAAAGTTATGTAACAAGGATGCACCAAGTACTATATATGAAGCAGTAAATGTATATGAATCATGCTATGGTTGGATAATATTAACTGTTATACTAGCTATCTGCCTATCTCTAATTTCTTTGAGCAACAACTCGCAAACAAGATTTATATTGTTAACAAATGACCAATTGATTTCTAAGTCTAGAAGAAATAGAGCAATTACACCCTTATAAGAACATTTACAGCAAATTAGCGAGAGGGTGATAAAAGAACATCAAATATAAATCTAGCACAAAAACAAGATACCAAAGATACATCCATTAATAATTAAACTAGCATAGAAGTTGAAGAAATTCTTACAGACAAACTGCACTATGAGAAGTTCTATGTTTCTAACTAAAATTTCTTGCAACCGCTATTTTCAACTAGCAGAGCAGAACGGTGCATTTAATCAATTGAGGAACAAAACAAGTAATCTTAACACAAATATTCCATAACACATTATACACTAGATTCAAATTATAAGTTTTTAAAGCTATAGAACTCAAACACTCGCATTAAGAAGAAGCACAATAGTTTGTTGATGTGAACATAGAGTGTTAGGAGGCTTGGCAAAGGTACCAAATGTGAAACCACCCAAATTAACATAAATTACTAAACTATTGCATCAGAGACATGGCCAGTGCATCTTTTCTCAAGCATAGCTCTGTTAAAATCCATATCCTGATCAATAACCCAACCCATAAGCATACAGCACAGAAGCTAATTAAAAGAAAAAAAAAAAAAAAAAAGGAAGCAATGAACTCCACAATTTGGCACAATATATTCCAAAATTATATCTGGTTATCGTTTAAAAAAAGTCCAAAGAACGCATAGAACAAGAATCAGTGTTTCTATACCATCCGCAGTGATCGCACAAAACAGTATTCTCACATCAAGAAATTGTCTGCTGATATGTAATATAAAAGGATCAAAGGAAACCCTAACCTTAAAGTTAAAGCTCAGCTGCAGCGCAAGAACGCGCCAGAGGGATTTCAAAGAGGAAGAGGGCTTCGAGGGCGGGAGAAGAAATTGAGGGAGTCTCGAAAATGAAAGACGATTATAGGATATTGTATTCGCGCGGGAACGCGCTTGAGAAAAAGGAGGAACAGGCGTGCTGTTTGGTGGGCGTTCGCCGTGGGGTAAAGAAAATAGGGGAAATTAATCTAAGTTCGGCTTGATTATAATTTATTTAGTTATTAGTTTTTAATTTTAAAAAATTATATTTATATATATTAAAAAATTATATTTATGTTTTATTTATCACATAATTATTTTATTTCATTATATTTTTATTATGAGAAATTTATATAAATATTATATATTTATATATCTAATATCTAAACTTATAAAAAAAAAAAATATTATGATATTTTAAAGATGATTTTAAAAATATAATATTATATAAATAAATATTAAAATTTAATTGTTCAAAATAGAGATATATATGTGTTGCGTCTAGGAATATTCGCGGGGGTAGAGAAAATAAAGTTTATCGCCTTAGCATTGTACAAAGATCCAGCACGCAAGCAGAAAGAAGTAAAACACCCGATATTATTTACGTGGAAAGCCCGAAGAGGTAAAAACCACGGGGGCGTGCCCAGGTGAAAAAAGTCCACTAAACTTGTGTGAATTACAAGGGTTGACCCGTCCCTCAATTTAGAGGTGGTCAAATTATAGTAATTTGGAGAGTTAGTCAAATGTCTGATGACGATCGGGCAGGAGTTCGATGACTTTTATGCAGAAGTTTAGTTGACAATGAACAACCCGATGAAGGTCCAGCGGTGGACAGTAGACGGCGGCCGGGCGGTGGTCTGACTAAGGTTGGGCTGAAGTTTGGCGGCGGTCATTGGCCCGGCGAAGGTCCGACAACGGTTGGCAGTCGGGAGGTGGTACGACGATGGTCGGGCCGAATCCCGAAGGCGGTCGGCCACCGGGCAGTGGTCCGACGATGGTTGGGCTGAAGTCCGGCGGCAATTGACAGCCGGGCGGTGGTCCGAGGAAGGTCGGTCTGAATCCAGGCGACGGTCGGCAGCCAGGTGAAGATCTAGCGGCGGGCGGCGGCCGAGCGGTGGTCCGATTAAGGTCGGGCTAAAGTCCGGCAGCGGTCGTCGGCCGGGCGAAGGTCCGATGGTGGGAGCGCGGCCGGGCGGTGGTCCGACGAATGTCGGGCTGAAGTTCGGCGGCATGCGTCAGCCGGGTAAAGGTTACGCGGAGAACGGTGACCGGGAGAAGATTTGGTGGCTGGCGGGGGCCGAGCGGTGGTTTGACGAAGGTTGGGCTGAAGTCCGGTGGCGGTCATCGGTCGGGCAAAGGTTCGGCGGTGGGTCGTGGTCGGGTGGTGGTTCGACGAAGGTCGGGCTGCAGTTCAGAGGCGGTCGTCGGCCGGGCAAAGGTCTGGCGGCGGACGGCGGCCGAGTGAGGTGTTTGACGATGGCCAAGCTGAAATTCGACGACGGTCGGCGGCCGTGCGGGGGTCTGGCAGCAGTCGGCGGCCGGGCGGTGGCCTGACGAAGGTCGGGCTAAAGTCCGACGGCGGTCGGCGGCCGGGCGATGGTGCTAGAGCTCTTGAAGCTTCATAGCTCTCCCCAATCTCCAACCAAGGGTCCCCCTCTTATAGAGAGTGGGGGTCTATTTATATATTTTTATGAGTGGCACACTCCATAAATTTAGAAAAGATCCAGGGTTGGTTCGGAGTGTTCCATTAGATAGCTCGTATTGATTCCCCCGATTGTAGAGAGTTTTTCAATTGTTTAAGTGTCTTAACGATGTCGGAATTCAGAGATCTTGGGCTCGTTGGATTTGTCTCGCCGAGCCGCTCGGTTTAACTATAAGCATACCATATTTGGAAATCGTTTTATCGTCCAAACAATACTTTAACCCTTCCAAATGTGGTTCGGGCCCCTGATTCGGACCCATTTGGGCTTGGGTTAGACCAATTTTGGTGTTGTTTGGCTCGTCTCTTTGAGATGTTCAATTTGCCTACAAGTTTGCTGAAATTGGAATTCAAATTATTCCAATTTTAATTTTAAAATTTTCCAACTTGAATATGCCTCGAGATTCGTGCTTGATCAAGACAATTTTTTAGGACATATCAATATGTATAAATTAAGTGATATAGTTATAAATCACTCTTTTATTTTAATCTCATAAATGTGCCTTGAAATTTACCCATTATCCATTTACCAACTCTTTTTTTCTAAATTGTAATAATTATTTATCATAACCAAAAATGAATTTTCTAATAAAGATATCATGCTAGATAATAATCAGATTAAGAAAATGCAAAATAATTTTTTGATTTAGTTTTTACTATAAATATATGTAAAAATTTTAAATTAAAGAAAGACTAAAAAGTAAGGAACTTTTTGAAAAACTAATCAATAATATTGAAAAATAATATGATTAAGAATAAGTTAGGTGAAATTCCACTTAATTATGCATGAATTTCAATATTATATTGGTTGCATGTTGGAACATTCGCGGCGGTAGAGAGATATAGGGCTTTGCATCATAGTTTTATACGAATATATAACACACACACACATATAAGGGAGAGGAATACAAGAGTCATAAGAGACATCAGAATTTTTACGTGAAAATCGTGAAAATGAGACAAATCATATGTTTTTGTCCAATTAAAATGATTATACTAATATTTATTATTAGTTTTAAATGATTTATTTCCTCAGGAGAAGGTGTTGATACATCATATAAATATGCATCACGTAGAGAATGTTACATGGTTGGAGTTTGAAGAATCTCAAGGAAGGAAAATTATTCCCAAGAGAAAATTGGCATGTTCGTTTGATCAGTAGGATTGTAGTTTGGTGACGGTGGCCGAAAGGGTCGTAATCTAACAACAGAGGTTGAATGGACAATTTTCGGGCAACTAAGGTCGTAGGGACCATAATCAGACGATAGGGTCACATGGATCGTACTCAGCGGGCGATGGAGTTCGGAGGGACATTTATCGACAAAGGTTGGATGGATTGCTATCGAGCGATCGAGATCAAAGGGATCGTAGTTGAGCGACAGAGGTTAAAGGGACCGTAGTCTGGTGATTGAGGCCACAAGGACCTCTTTCAGGTGACAAAGGCCAGAGGGACCATCATCGACGGGCGATGGAGGTCTGAGGGGTCATAAGCGGCGGGTGATAAAGATCGGAGGGATCGTAAGAGACGAGCAACTACGATTAGAGGGACCATAGTCAAGTGACAGAGGTCAAAGAGATTGTTGTCATGTGACAGTGGTCATAAGATCATAGCCGGTGGGCGATGGAGGTTAAAGAGACCGTAGTCGGCAGATGATTATGGTTGGATGGGTCATAGTCATGTGACAAAGTTCAGAGGAACCACAATCGGGCGATGATGGTCAAAGGACCATAGTCGGTGGGTGATGAAGGGTAGAGGGATTTTAATTGATGGGTGATGGAGATTAGAGAGACCATACTTGACGAGTGATTTTGGTCGGAGGGATCGTTGTCGGGTGACTGAGGTTGGAGGGACCGTAGTCAGGTGATTGAGGTTGTGGGAACCATCATCAAATGATGGAGGTTAGAGGTACTATAGTCGGATGATAGTGGTTAGAGGGACTGTAGTAGGGCAACTGAGGTCAAAGGGACTATAATTGATCGACTAAGGTCTAAGGGACCATAGCGGGCGACTGAGGTCAGAGGGATTGTAGTCAGTCTTAGACCGAAGGGATCGTAGTCGGTCTTAGCCTGGAGGGACATAGTTGGTCTTAGGCCGGAGGGACTATAGCCAAGCCATTGAGGTCAGAGGGCCTGTAGTCGATGGGTAATTGAGATCGAAGGGACTATAGTCGGCAGATGACAGAGGTTAGAGGAATCATAGTCAAGTGATTGAGGCTAAAGGGACTGTAGTCAGTGAGTGACGGAGGTTGAAGGGACTATAGTCGGCAGGAGACTATGATTTTAGGGACGGTAGCTAATTGATTGAGGTTACATGGATCGTAATCAGATGATTGAGGTCCAAGGGACTGTAATTGGAAGGAAAAAGAGGTTGTAGGGACCTGATTTGATGGACAATTATGGTTGTAGGAATCGTAGTCGGGCTACGGAGGTTATATGGACTGTTGTCATGCGATAATTGTTGAAAGATCATAGTCGGCTGGCGATTGAGGTCAATGAGACTGTAGCCAGCGGGCAACAGAGATCGAAGAGACTGTAGTTGGCAGGTGACTGTGGTATGAGATATCGTATTTAAGTGACGAAGGTCAGAGAAATCAAAGTTGTGTGATGATAGGTAAAGGACCTTAGTTAGTGGGAGACATGTAGGGATCGTAGTCAGGCCACGATGGCTCGAGGACCATAGTGGATGAGCAACAAAGGTCATGCGGAAACTTGGCAGTAATGGTCGGGCCAAGGTCTAATGTCGATGGTAGGGAAAAGTTCCGGTAGCGGGGACCAAGCGGCTTGGATTTGCCTGCATTGGTGCATGGGTTGAGCTCTGGAATTCTTCAAGCCTTAGAGTTCTCTTGATCTCTAGCCTAAGGTTAAAGCCTTGAAAAGTCCAAGCCCCTTTCATGTGGGAAGTTGGGGCCTATTTATTATTATTTTTTTAGTGACATGTCCCATAAATATGGAGAAGATAAAAAAAATGGAGTGACCATTGGATGATATGTATTGATTTCTTCAATTATAGAGTGCTCATTCAGTGTTTAAGTACCTTAATGATGTCAGAATTAAGAGATATTAGACTCATTGGATTTGTCTTGTCAGACTGTTTGATTCGACTATAAACATGTTATATTTGGATATCATTTATATACAATTAATCTTTGAAGTTTCTAAATATACTTTGTATCTAATATATTTGGATATCATTTGTATCCAATAAATTTTAAATGTAAATACAAAACTACCTCGATTTAGGCTCATGAACAAGGTCGTTAAGAAGTTCAATTATTCATATATGTGAATATAAGTATATATACATTATAAATATACATATATAAAAATTATATATATAATGAGAAAAATATTTATTATAATTTATAAACTTTATAAATTAGAAAAGTTTATGTTATCGATTTTTATAATACTCATTCTGGTAGCCCATATTTACCAACCATCCTATTTTGCGGTCAAACTCTCATATAGTATTTACACTAATTCTCTTATATCGCATATGGGTTATGTGGTTGGAAGTAAAATGGGTGTAAAGTAAGTGAATGCAGGGGTTTTGATAATTTTGATATTTGATTGGATGAAAAAGAAAAGCCAACTAAAATATAATAAATGTAGTGTAAAACAATTTAGCTACTCAATAGTAGGCTCATTAACTAGAACAAACACGCTAAACTATTAATACTTGATGATTATAAATTATAATATGAATCAAGGTTGAGCTAAGCTCAAATCAATCTCAAATAGTCATAAATTTAAATGAATTGAGCCTAAACACGACAAAAAATACTCAAATCGAGTTCTTGCTTGAGCTCAAACATAATTTTAATAAATGAGAATGGCCACGATGTTGAGCAAGCTCATTCTTGGCTTAATTTGGTTCATTTGCACTCTTAATATTAATAATTTAAATCACATGGTTGATTAATTTATTTTTGTGACAAGCTGAGTATTTGAATGATGTGGGGAGATAATCATTGCGTCGTTGGAAGAAGATGATGCACGAAAGGATTCCCAATCCAGGTACAAACAAAAAGCTTAAGAGCTTAAAAGGAGAATAATATTCATCAATCAATTCCTTTCCCACTGCAGTACTTGCATATTTAAAGGAAAATAAGAACATTCTAGAAGCTAGTAGTAGCATACTTGTAACAAAATATGATAAGCTGGAAAACTATTAGCTAGGATGTTCCACATCATTGAATCTGTATGTTATGAGCGGGAACACTGTTACTATTCACTTGATCATTTTTTTTTATACCAAAAAAGATGTGCTTAGCACAGCCTACATTAGAAGCCACCTCTAATGTTATTTGTATGAGGACTTGCTTCAACCATTTTTTTTCCATCAAATTACACCCTTAATCCTCTGGATTTCTTCCTAAAATCCAATCTGGCTATAACTATTTTTTGAATAATTTATATATTTTATTATATTGATACTTCAATTTGTATTATATATATGCTACAACTTTCAGATTAAAGTCTTAGGCTTCGTTTGGGACGACTTTTTTATTGCTTTCTAAAACGGAGTTTTAGTACAAAAATAAAAAAATTTGTACTAAAACTCCGTTTTAGAAAGCATTATAAAAGTCGTCCCAAACGAAGCCTTAATTATAAGCATATTAATATTTTCATTAAAAAATTAAAAAAGATGAAGTATTTCTCTTTATTTCATTTTAAAACTTTAGACTTTTGGTGCTTTTGATTTGTTATGATTTGTTATTTGTCTCTTTAATTTTATGTTTGATTTGTGTCTTTAAATGTATTTAATTTTTTTCTTGGATTAAAATGCTATTATTTGCTTTTATATTATTCATAAATAGATTTGGATTTTATATATGATAAATTTATTAGTTTAATTCAGAAATAAGTTTATTTATTTATTTATTTATTTTCTAAGTCAATTATAAAAATACTTTTTTATTTTAACATTGATAAATTAAAATTTTAATCCGAAAGAGATATTTGATATTTTTTCTAAATCTCAGAAAACGTGTTGTTTGGTACATCTTAAAAGTGATAAATAATAATTACTTATTTATTTTAGGAGCATATCATTTTTCTTTCATTACATAATTTATAAAATAAAAATAAACCAAAATTCAACATAAATGGAAGGCCTGACCTAACGAAAGGAGACTTTCATTAACACAAATGTGAAGAGATATGAAATTTAGGGGTGTCAATATTTGACACGATCTGAAAATCCGACTTGAATCCGGCCCGGAAATTTTGGGTTAGGGTCAACCCGAAACGGGTCGGGGTTCGGGTCAACCCGAAACGGGTCGGGTTCGGGTTCAACATTTCGACCCGTTTCAAAAATCGGGTTGGATTTGGGTTAACCCTTTGACCTGAAATTGACCTGTTTTGACCCGAAAACCCAATTTTGACCCGTTTTTTACCCGAAAAAGATAAGATATATCCGTTTTTACCCTGAAAAGAGGAGATAAGACCCGTTTTTTACCAAAAAAAACTATCAATTTTTGTTGGAAACGGGCCATTTGGGTCGTGTCAGGTTGACCCGGACTTGAATCAGGTCGGGTTCGGGTCAGGAAAACTGACCCGTTTTCAAAAATAGGTCGGGTTCAGGTTGACCAGATCAATTTCGGGTTCGGCTCGAACCCGATCCGTGACCCAAAATTGACACCCCTAGATATGATGTTGATTACATTCCAATTAAACTACTTTCACAATATAATCCCAATACCATAAATAGCAACAATTTATATAAGAATATCTTAATAAAATATTAATTAGTATTAATCCTATATTATAATTTTCTCATTGTAAGTTAATATATTTAACATTTATTTAATATATTTATACCTGCCATAGCTCACCCTTATTTTCAAATCCTCACATGCAACCAATAAATGATAAGATGACCTAAGAACAATTTCTTCAATAAGTGAGATACATTGCATCAATCCACTATTCTCTCCCTCTCAACTAACTATCAATGAAGAAATCATCCTTAATTAAAAAAAGACATCTAAACTTGTTTAGGATAAGAATCTTCTTAATCAGCCCTAATCACATCAGTCTATTTAATAATCTAATCAATTAGATAAACCACCTTATTACTATTCTAGGAAGAAATCATTTCAGACGTTTCTTTGCTCAACTCATTTAAGGTTGTCCACATTAATGAACACTAATCCATTTCCTATGTAGCTATATCTAGAATTTCTTGCATCCATAGTTCATGATATCAAATTATATAATATTATACATATGACATAGTATATGATACACGCATAAGTCACACATGTACGTAGGGCTGCAAACGAACCTGGCTGAGCTGAGTATGTGCGTGTTCATGTTTGAGTTCTTTTATTATCAGTTTATTCAAGTTCCTTCGAATTTGATTCGAGCTTTTGTGTTCAAGCATGGTTCGTTTAAATTATGGGTGTTCATGTTCGATTCATGTTTAGTTCATGTTCGATTCATTTCATGCTTATCGAGCTTTAAACAAACGAGTCTTATTAAGCTATAAACAAGTTTTACTTCTAGATGTACATTAACTTAACAAACAAGCATTGTTGAACTTTCTAACAAATAATTACATCGAGCATGTTAATGACTATATCAAGCAAAAATTTTTAAACTATCAAACAAGCTCATTCACGAACACATCTAATGAGCATTCTTGAGCTACCAAATGTGCTCATTCACAAACAAATAATCTATGATTCATCTTATATTTATTCGGAGAGAGGGTTGTGAGAGAAGTGCAGGAAGTTGAATCTTGATCCCCCATTAGGCTCTGATACCATGAGAGAAGTGCAGAGATTCTTGATGATGAGAGAAGAAGGACACTGCCACGAGATGCTCTGACAGGTTGTGTCACGACCCGACCCGAGACGAGACGGATCCCGTTCGCACCGGGCCGCGACAGAAAATCTAACCAGGATCTGGCTTTGGAATTTGCTTTAGAACTGAATCTTCCAAATATTTGAAACAAAACAGACAAACACAGAGCCACTAAAACATCAAATGCAGCGTAACAAAAAATTTATCTTTTTCTTTTCTTTTCCTCAAAACAATCATCTACAAATACAGTACATGGCTTTTAGACAGAAAGAAAGACAGAACAGAAAAGCCATGACTATACAAAAATCAAAAGGTACAAAACAATACCTATACTGATCAGACTCGGGAATCTATTCCTGGACTTCCTTCACTTTCCCAGAACCTGAAAACCACCAGAAAATAAGAGTGAGCTCAACAGCTCAGCAAAGCAACAAACCTCCAATCAAAATTCTCAGAATCTCAAAACCAACACATCAGACAAATCAATATAGAAGTCAGAACAGAATCGGACAGATCAGATCGAACAGATCAGAACGGAACAGATCAAATCAAACAGAACTGTACGGAAACAGAAGTCATTTTAAATCAGAAACAGAACAGATCAGACAGATCAAATCAGAAACGAAATCGTACAGAAATCAGAAGTTCAGATCATATCGGAACAGAACAAAATCGTATCAGAATCATATCAGAATCATATCATACAGATCAGAATCAGATTCATATCGTACGAAAATCAGAATCAGATTTGCTTACAGAACAGATACGGAAATCAAAATTATATCAAATCAGATATCAGATATTTACTTAATAGCTAAATGCCCTGACACTGACGGAATCTCTACGGATTCTGGCCCCTTATGCCTCCCTTCCCAGACACTGACTGAATCTCATAGGATCCAGGCCCCTTATGCCTCCCTTTGTGCTCACGACACCAGAACAGATGTGCTTATAGCACCAGAACAGAATTCATCGGATCTGGAATAAAACAGATATCAGATTTCATATTGAGCTCATTTCAGATTTCTGAGACACTAACTGAATCTCATAGGATCCAGGCCCCTTATAACTCCCTTTGTATAGCATATACAGATAGCTTATCAATTCAGAAGAAATCCGGACAAATCAGAAATCAGACAAAAATCGGGCAGCACAACGGTAGTATACAGAATTTACACAATTTTTCCTGAAAATAACAATTTACCAAATTTGCATAGAATATAGATAAGAACATTTCAGAACATTTATTCTACTGCACAGATAATTTTCAAGTTCACAGAAAAATCCAGTCGACTAAAAACACAGTCGGATCAAAAATACCCGGATAAAAATCTTCAGAAAATAACCAAAATGTGCACACTCGGCACGTCAACAACATACAGAATGTTACACAGTAAAAACTGAACCAATCAAAAGATACGGACGAAAATCACTAACGGAAATAAAATCCGGACAGAAAACACCGCCAAACACGACGGTTCTGAAAATTGAGAAAGGCGAAATATGCCTTACCTTGCGTACAACAATATCTTCAACTATCACAACGGACGAAAACAGACCGACGTCGCCCAAAAATCACTCTTCCTTCTTTTTCCTTCGTTTTTCTCTCTCCTTGGCTTTTCTCTCTCTTCAAAATATCTCATTTCTATATATACCCAAACTGATCGTCCCGGACGATCGCACTTCGTCCCGGGACGAAGTGGCTCTGGACAAATTTCGTCCAGACGAATTTACTTATCGTCCCATGACGACTGGGCTCTGGAAAATTTTCGTCCAGACGATCCAAATTTCGTCCAGATGAACCCTTCAGCCAAACATGTTTTTCTGCACAACCTGTACCGATCGTCCCGGACGATCTAACTTCGTCCGGACGATCCTGGAAGAAAAATGATCTTTACAATCTCCCCAACTTCTGAAAAATGTCGTCCTCGACATTATCCAATCCAAACTCAGTCAAAACAAGTACGGGTACAACTGTCTCATGTCAGACTCCTTCTCCCAAGTGGCTTTCCGTGCAGTATGGTGCTTCCACTGGACTTTAACCATCGAAATCTGTTTACTTCGTAGCTTTCGGACGTCGTATGCCAAAATCAACTCTGGCTCTTCCTTGTATGCCAGATTCTTCTGAATCTCAACCTCATCAGCTGACAGCCTCTTCCCAGAATCAGATACCCACTTCCTCAAAGTGGATACGTGAAACACGTTATGCACGTCGGGCATCGAATCAGAAAGCAACAATCTGTAAGCAGATTTTCCAATCCTTTCCAGGATTTCAAAAGGTCCAACATACTTCGGACTAAGCTTGCTCACCTGGCCAAATCTGCTCACACCCTTCATCGGGCTGACTTTGACATACACAAAGTCACCAACCTGAAACTCTACAAACCTGTGCTTCTGATTGTAATACTTCTGCTGACGGTCTTGAGCCGCTTTCAACCTTTCTTTAATCAAACTGATCTTCTGAACAGTTTCATCAGCAAAAGTGGCCCCCAAAGCCTGTCTATCTCCGACCTCCGTCAAAGTCAAAGGAGTACGGCACTTCCTGCCATACAGAGCCTCGTACGGTGCCATACCGATATTGGACTGGAAACTGTTATTATAAGGAAACTCAATCAGTGGAATGTGATCTTCCCAGCTTCCGCCAAAGTTTAGAACACAAAGTCTCAACAGGTCTTCCAGCACCTGAATAGTCCTCTCAGACTGTCCGTCGGTCTGAGGATGAAAGGCTGTACTTAAATGCAGTTTCGTACCCAAGCCTTGCTGAATGCCTTTCCAAAGTCTGGAAGTAAAGCGTCCATCTCGATCAGATACGATCACGCGAGGCACACCGTGCAATCTGACTATCTCTTTCACATATATCTGTGCCAAGCGATCAACTGAATCCGTCTGTCTGATCAGAAGAAAATGGGCGGACTTCGTCAGTCGATCTACAACCACCCAAATGGCGTCGTGCCCTTGTCTAGATCAAGGAAAACCCATCGCAAAGTCCATCGTTATCTCCTCCCATTTCCACTCAGGGATAGGCAACGACTGCAACAGTCCACCTAGTCGCTGATGCTCTGCCTTCACCAACTGATAGGCTTCGCATCTCGACACAAACTCTGCCACATCTTTCATCATTCAAGGCCACCAGAACAAAAGTTTCATATCAGCATACATCTTACCACTGCCTGGATGTACAGTGTAGCCTGAAAGATGAGATTCGTACAGAATCTCCTGCCTCAAATCTCCAAACACAGGTACCCACAACCTGTTCTTACAGAAAATAGCACCAGAATCAGAAATTCGAAGTTCAGGAGTCTTACCAGATCTAATCTGAATAATCAACTTCAAATAATCAGAATCTGACTTCTGGGCTTCTTGAATCCTTATCTCCAAAGAAGACTGAATACTCATCTGAGCCAACTCCAAACCACTGGAGGAAATCACCTCCAACTGCAATCGCTCCATATCACGTATCAAGAAATCATCAAAAGTAAGTTGAATACCTGATAATCCAGAAGACTTCCTGCTCAGAGCGTCCGCTACCACATTCGCCTTCCCAGGCTGGTACTGAATGGTAAGATCATAATCCTTGATCAACTCGAGCCACATTCTCTGCCTCAAATTCAGATCCTTCTGAGTGAAAATATACTTCAGGCTCTTATGATCAGTAAAGATCTCACATCTGACGCCATACAGGTAATGACGCCAAATCTTCAAAGCAAATACCACTGCAGCTAACTCCAAATCATGTGTCGGATAATTCTTCTCATGTGGTTTCAACTGTCTAGATGCATAAGTAATTACCTGACCATGCTGCATCAGGACACATCCCAGTCCTTTCAGTGAAGCATCACTGAACACTTGAAATCCTTCCGTACCTGACGGAAGTGCTAGTACTGGAGCTGAAGTCAGACAATCCTTCAATCTCTGAAAATTCGCCTCACACTCCGGTGTCCAAACAAAAGGAACTGACTTCTGCGTCAGTCTCGTCAGAGGCGTCGAAATCTGTGAAAATCCTTTCAAAAATTTCCTGTAATACCCGGCCATGCCCAAGAAACTACGTACCTCAAATACCGTAGTCGGCCTTGGCCAATCAGCAACTGCCTGAATCTTCTGGGGATCTACAGAGATGCCTTCTCCGCTAATCACATGCCCCATAAATGAAATGCTCTTCAACCAGAATTCATACTTTGAGAACTTGGCATACAGCTGATGCCTCCTCAAAGTCTCCAACACAATACTCAAATGTCTGGTATGATCATCCTCAGATGTAGAATATACCAGAATATCGTCGATGAAGACGATCACAAACTGATCCAAATACTCCCTGAATACTCGGTTCATCAGATCCATGAAAACCACAGGCGCATTGGTTACCCCAAAAGGCATAACCAAGAACTCATAGTGCCCGTACCGAATACTGAAAGCTGTCTTCACCACATCAGCTTCCTTCACCTTCATCTGATAGTATCCGGATCGCAAATCAATCTTCGAAAATACTGAAGATCCGGAAAGCTGGTCAAACAAGTCGTCAATCCAAGGCAAAGGATACTTGTTCTTGATCGTGACTTTGTTCAAGTCTCTGTAATCAATACACATACGGAGTGTCCCGTCCTTCTTCTTCACAAACAAAACAGGTGCTCCCCAGGGCGAAACACTAGGACGGACAAAACATCTGTCAACCAACTCCTGAAGCTGAACTTTCAACTCAGAAAATTCTCTCGGTGCCATCCTGTACGGAGCTTTTGATATAGGAGCGGTACCTGGAAAAATATCGATAGAGAACTCCACATCTCTATCCGGAGGTAAACAAACCAACTCCTCAGGAAAAACATCAGCAAACTCCCGTACCACTGGGATCTCATAAACAGAACAAACCTCCAGGTTCAGATCCCGCACCGAAGCCAAAAAGACTGGACATCCCTTCTTCCACATTCTGTTCACCTCCAATACAGAAACCAGACTGGAGAGAACACCTCGTAATCCCTGAAATACAACTCTCTCTCCAGCCACAAATAAACTCACTTGCTTCTTCAAACAGTCAATCTGAGCCTCATACAAACTCAGCCAATCCATTCCCAGAATCACATCATATGAAGAAATCGGCAACATAATCAAACTTGATTTTCACTTCTTGCCAAAAAGCTCAATCTCACAAAAACAAAACTTCCGAGCAATCAAATTACTTCCAACCGGCAAAAGCACGGAAAGAGAAACCGGAAGTAAAATGGAATCCAAACGTAAAACTTCAAAACAATGCTCGGACAAAAAAGAGTGACTCGCTCCAGAGTCAAGCAAAACACGACAGGGCTGATCAGAAATGTAAATCGTACCTGTCACAACATCTGGAGCATCACGAGCCTCCTGCTGACTCAGGCTGTAAACTCGTGGCTGAACTGGAGCAGGAGCTGAAGCAATATAACTACTCTGCTCCCTCTGAACCGTATGTGGTCTCCGTGGTCCAGAACTAGAACTACCACCTCTACCAGCAAATCCCTCAGGGCGAGGATGAACAGTCCTTGGTCTTCCTGCTGAACTGACAGGTCTAACAGAACCCTCTGATCGGAACTCAGAACGCCGATCAAATCCAGCCTGTGGACACTCTGCAATTCGATGTTCTGGCTGACTACATCGGAAGCACAAACTAGCCATCCTGTAGCACTGGCCAAAGTGTCGTCGTCCACAGTTCTGGCACACAGGTGCCATACTGACTGATCCAGAACTCATCATACTGGTAGCAGTACCAGACGACCCTCCACCCCTCCTGGAGTCTCCAGATCCTGAGCCAGAAACAAATCTCCTCTTCCCAGAGGAACCACTGCTAGAAGCCTCACCTCCAAATCTCTTCCTACTCGCAGTCCACCGCTGCTGAGTAGCCATCAGGTCATTCTCTATCAGTCAAGCTCGCTCCACAAGCTCAGAGAAGTCAGTGATCCGAAACGGTATCAGGGGCTGCCTCAAAGTATCTCGTAATCCCCTCAGAAATCTGTAGCACCTCTCAGCAGAAGTGCTAACCAGTTGCGGAGCGTACATGGCTAATGCAGTAAACTCAGCCTCGTACTGCATTACCGTCTTGCTCCCCTGAACAAGTCTCAGAAAACTCTCCTGCATCTGCTATCGTGCAGAAGGGGGAACAAACCAATCCCGAAACACCTCAGTGAACTCTTCCCAAGTAATCAAAGAGTTCAGTCTGCCCTGAAATCTGGCCTCCTGCTGGCCAACCCACCAGTGCTCAGCCTCTCCGCAACAGAAAAACAGCCAATGGAACCTTCCTATCCGCATGACACTGCATCCCGTCAAAGGTCTTCTCCAATCTTCTCAGCCACTCCTCGGCTGCTCTGGGCTCAACAGCGCCCTCAAACCTTGGAGGTTTCAACCTCAGAAATAACTGCAAATGTCTATCAATGTCATCAGATCTGACAGTAGAAGCTCTGCTCTGAGTCTCACTCATCATCTTAGCTACAAGCGTAGCAAACTATGAAAGCGTGCCAGCACCGACCATTGGGCTGTACTCCCCACTGGTGCTGCCTGACTAGAACTCTGCCTGTCTGTCATGTCTGGGTCTGGCTGATCCATACAGAAAAATCCAGAAAATCCGGAAAACTATCACAAAAACAACACAATAAAAAGCCAAACAAACCAAAACTACCTCCAGACAGACTCACTACAGATCACTTCCTATAGCTCTGTCGTACACAATCCAAATTCCAAAACCATTGCTCTGATACCACTAAAGTTTGTCACGACCCGAGACGAGACGAGACGGATCCCGTTCGCACCGGGCCGCGACATAAAATCTAACCAGGATCTGGCTTTGGAATTTGCTTCAGAACTGAATCTTCCAAATATTTTAAACAAAACAGACAAACACAGAGCCACTAAAACATCAAATGCAGTGGAACAAAAGATTTATCTTTTTCTTTTCTTTTCCTCAAAACAATTATCTACAAATACAATACATGACTTTTAGACAGAAAGAAAGACAGAACAGAAAAGCCATGACTGTACAAAAATCAAAAGATACAAAACAATACCTATACTGATCAGACTCAGGAATCTATTCCTGGACTTCCTTCCCTTTCCCAGAACCTGAAAACCACCAGAAAACAAGAGTGAGCTCAACAGCTCAGCAAAGCAACAAACCTCCAATAAAAATTCTCAGAATCTCAAAACCAACACATCAGACAAATCTGTACAGAAATCAGAACAGAATCGGACAGATCAGATCGAACAGATCAGAACGGAACAGATCAAATCAAACAGAACTGTACGGAAATAGAAGTCATTTTAAATCAGAAACAGAACAGATCAGACAGATCAAATCAGAAATGGAATCGTACAGAAATCAGAAGTTCAGATCATATCGGAACAGAACAAAATCGTATCAGAATCATATCAGAATCATATCATACAGATCAGAATCAGATTCATATCGTACGGAAATCAGAATCAGATTTGCTTACAGAATAGATACGGAAATCAGAATCATATCAAATTAGATATCAGATATTTACTTAATAGCTAAATGCCCTGACACTGACGGAATCTCTACGGATTCCGGCCCCTTATGCCTCCCTTCTCAAACACTGACTGAATCTCATAGGATCCAGGCCCATATGCCTCCCTTTGTGCTCACGGCATCAGAACAGATGTGCTTATAGCACCAGAACAGAATTCATCGGATCCGGAATAAAACAAATATCAGATTTCATATTGAGCTCATTTCAGATTTCCCAGACACTAACTGAATCTCATAGGATCCAGGCCCCTTATAACTCCCTTTGTATAGCATATACAGATAGCTTATCAATTAAGAAGAAATCTGGACAAATCAGAAATCAGACAAAAATTGGGCAGCACAACGGCAGTATACAGAATTTACATAATTTTTCCTGAAAAAAACAATTTACCAAATTTGCATAGAATATAGATAACAACATTTCAGAACATTTATTCTACTGCACAGATAATTTTCAAGTTCACAAAAAAATCCAGTCGACTAGAAACACAGTCGGATCAAAAATACCCGGATAAAAATCTTCAAAAAATAACCAAAATGTGCACACTCGGCACGTCAACAATATACAGAAAGTTACATGGTAAAAACTGAACCAATCAAAAGATACAGACGAAAATCACTAACGGAAAAAAAATCCGGACAGAAAATACCGCCAAACACGACGGTTCTGAAAATTGAGAAAGGCGGAATGTGCCTTACTTTGCGTACAGCAATATCTTCAACTGTCACAACGGACGAAAACAGACCGACGTCGCCCAAAAATCACTTTTCCTTCTTTTTTCCTTCGTTTTTCTCTCTCCTGGGCTTTTCTCTATCTTCAAAATATTTCATTTCTATATATACCCAAACTGATCGTCCCGGACGATCGCACTTCGTCCCGGGATGAAGTGGCTCTGGACAAATTTCGTCCAGACGAATTTACTTATCGTCCCATGACGACTGGGCTTTGGAAAATTTTCGTCCAGACGATCCAAATTTTGTCCAGACGAACCCTTCAGCCAAACATGTTTTTCTGCACAACCTGTACCGATCGTCCCGGAAGATCTAACTTCGTCCGGACGATCCTGGAAGAAAAATGATCTTTACAGGTTGTTCGTGATTTTAGGCTGATGCAAAAAATAAAAATAAAATATTAAGTTATTTTAGATAGGATTAGTAAAAATAAATTATTAAATTATTAACTTTACTAATATAGTTTAATCGAGCTTCATAGTCTAACTCTAGTCGAGCTTCTTAACAACCTTGTTCACGAGTATTAAATGATATTGTTCATGAACATAAACGAATTGAACGCCAAGTTGTTTAAGCTCGTTTATTTAGCTATCGAGTATTTATAAAATGTGTTCAAACTCGTTTGTTTATTTTATCAAACGAACACATTCGAGCTCTTATCAAGTTGAGTCACGAGTAGATTGTTGAATACTCGGTTCATTTGTAGCCCTACACACATGATACGAGTTAATTGAAATATTGATGATCATAGAAAAATTATGAAAAAGTAAAAATTGATTCAAGGCTTTTAATTTTTAAAGAGGCAACAAAAATTATTTTTAGTAATTAATTTGTTTCTAAAAAAAATTAGGTAAAAATATTCTAACCAAAATTTGATCATGATGGATATTTTTGAAAATATTTAATTTTTTTCATTAATATTACCACCATCTTTAAATAAATTTAAAAAACATTAAAAATCATTGTGATCGAAATTTATTTAAGATTGTTGCATCCAGGAGTATTCGCGGCGGTAGAGAAATATCATATTTAATGTCTTAGCATTGTACGAAAATCCGGCACACAATCAGATAAGGAGAGAGGGTCTAGCATTTATGAGACACCAAGATTTTTACGTGGAAAACCCCTGTAAAAGGGGGAAAAACCACGGGGCCTAACCCAGTTTGAATGAATCCACTAGTATTGCAGTCGATTACAAATGAGGCCCTTCCCTAGGAGAAGGCCTTAGCTTGATGTACATATTATGGAGTACATTACATGATGTAAATACAAAGAATCACTATTGACATGTTCGCTTTGTTAGAAGGACTGCAGTCGGCGGGCGACGTAGGTCAGGAGGACCGTAGTCAGCTGGCGACGGAGCACTGTAGTCGGCGGGCGACGTAAGTCAGGAGGACCGTAGTCGGCGGGCGACGGAGATCAAAAATACTGTAGTCAGCGGGCGACATAAGTCAGGAGGACCGTATTCAACGGGCGATGGATGTCGGAAAGACTGTAGTCAGCGGGCGACGTAAGTCAGGAGGACCGTAGTCGGCTGGCAACAGAGGTCGGAAGGACTGTAGTCTGACAACGAAGATCAGTAGGACAGCGTCAGGTAGAAGCCCAGTAATGGAAAGAAATCCATCTTCATGTAGACGTCTAGTGAAGTTCGATAACCGGTAGAAGTCTGGCGTCGGGTAGAAACTTAGCGAAGAGTGAAGGTTCGACGTCGGGTAGAAGTCCGACGTCTGTTGTTGACAAAGGAGAACTCCGGCTTCCCTTGGGCGGAGTTTCAGCGTCAGAAGGGAACTCCGTTGAAAATTGGGAAGAATTTCAGCATCACGTGAAAGTTGTGCAAATTCCCGGCGTTTCCTGGAAATCCGGCAGAGTTCCGGCGTCTTCAGGCGGCAGGAAGAGCTCCGGCGGTGGTCGAGGAGGTGAGGAATCTCCTTTTCCCCTTTCTCCTCTTCTTCTTCTCTCTCTTCCCTTGAGCCCCCTTGGTGTAGAATGAGGGCTATATTTATAGTTTTTCTGGAGTGGCATAGCCCGTAAATAGGCATGAGATCAAGGGCGAACAGGTAGTGGTTTGAATGGACGGCCGATATCGAATCCTTTGATCATGCACCGTTCGTTGGAAATTTGAAGGCCTTAATGATGTCGTAATTTGATCATCTTGGGCTCGTTGGATTTGTCTCGTCGATCCGTTCGATTCGAGTATAAGCTCGTCAAAATCGGAGACCATTTGGTAACTCAAATTGCAGTTTGAACCTTCCAACAGCGCTTTGAACCCTTGATTCGGACTCATTTGGGCTCAGATTGGGTTGATCTTAGTGTCGTTGAGTTCGTATTTCTGAGACGCTCAGTTTGACTGTAAGCTCGCTGAAATCGGAGTTCATATGCTCCCAGATTTAATTTTTTAAGTTTCCGACTAGCTTTTGCCTCGAGATTCGTGCCCGATCAAGATAATTTTAAGATGACGTATCAGTTGCCCCCTATTTTTGGACGTAGAAGCTACAGGAGTCTGAAAATACTTGTTCCGAACTTTAACATTGATCGAATCGCAAAAAATTGCATTCCAAAATTTGAACATTTGTTCAAACTTGATTGTAGAAGCCCCGTTGAGTTCCGAAAGTGTTGAAATCGAGTCCGGAACGTCGAAAATGGGTCCGGGGACCCCAAAAACGTCCGATTTGGTCTTCCCAGGGCAAAATTTGGGCCCGGAATGGGTTGGGCGGCCGAACCGGCCGGACCGGCCAGCCGGCCGCCGCCGCTGCCGCCGGCGGCCCTAACCGCGGTCGTGCGCGCCCGCGAGCCCACGCCTGGGCTCGCCCGCGCCCGCCAGGGCTGCGCCTGCGGGTTGCGACGGAGCCCGTCTGGGCAGCACGCTAGTTCGCGCGGGTCGCGCCTGCGCCCGCCTGGGCATCGCGCGCGTTCGCGTGCTTGTTTCCGCGCGTGGCTGCTGCATGCGGTTGCTGCGGGAGGTCGCTGCCGCATGTTTTGCGCGATGTGCGGCTGGCCTTCGCGATCTGTGTGCTGTGGCGCGGATTCGTATGCTTTGCTCGCCGTTTTGAGGAGAGAGAAAAGGCGGTTCTGCCCACCGCCATTGTGGGTCCCATATACGCGAAAATAGTGTTTTTTTTTTTGCTGTTTTTGGGCCAAAAAATTCCGAAAAAATTAGGAAAAATTTAGAAAAAATAGGGATTCAAAAATTGCAATAACTTCCCCCTTCTTTCTCCAAAATCTATTAATAGGCCCCCTAGGCCTTTAGGAAACTTGCAACTTCTCTTTCTTTCTTCCTCCGGTTCTCTGGCGGCTGAGGCTTCCGCTTTTTGTAAGTTGGAATTTTTTCCTACTCGAATAGCGCCCCTCCTCGCGTGCAGAAACCTACGAGATTTCTTCCTCCCCCTCCGGTTTACTGACGGTTGAGGCTTCCGTTATTTGCGAGTTGGAATTTTTTCCTACTCGACTAGCGCCCCTCCTCGCGTGCAGAAACCTACGGGATTTCTTCCTCCCCTCCGGTTTACTGACGGTTGAGGCTTCCGTTATTTGCGAGTTGGAATTTTTTCCTACTCGAATAGCGCCCCTCCTCGCGTGCAGAAACCTACGGGATTTCTTCCTCCCCCTCCGGTTTACTGACGGTTTAGGCTTACGTTATTTGCGAGTTGGAATTTTTTCCTACTCGAATAGCGCCCCTCCTCTCGTGCAGAAGCCTACGGGATTTCTTCCTCTCCCTCCGGCTTACTGACGGTTGAGGCTTCCGTTATTGCGAGTTGGAATTTTTTCCTACTCAAATAGCGCCCCTCCTCGCGTGCAGAAGCCTACGGGGTTTCTTCCTCCCCCTCCGGCTTACTGACGGTTGAGGCTTCCGTTATCTGCGAGTTGGAATTTTTTCCTACTCGAATAGCGCCCCTCCTCGCGTGCAGAAGCCTACGGGATTTGAATGTCATTTGAGCGGAAGTTTGCTTGCGATGGACGATCGAGTTGAAGCCCATTAGCAGTCAACGATCGAGTGTGGAGCCAAAGGAGAGAGTTCGAGGGTGCGTTGCAAGTAGCATTCGAGAGAGAAGCCGATGACTAGTAGTAGTCCGTTGACGAGCAGAAGTTCGACATTGGGTAGAAGTTCAACGTCGGGTAGAAGACCGACGAGAATTTATCGACGATCAGGAGTCTAACGACGAGTAGGAGTCCGCTGACAAGCAGAAGTCTAACGAAAAGGAGAAGTCCTTCGTCGGGTAGAAGACTGACGACGAGTAGGAGTCTGCTGACGAGCAGAAGTCCAACGTCGGGTAGAAGTTCAACGTTGGGTAGAAGACCGACGAGAATTCGTCGACGAGCAGAAGTCTGACAACGAGTAGAATTCCGCTGACGAGCAGAAGTTCGACGTCGGGTAGAAGACCGACGAGAATTCGTCGACGAGCAGAAGTCTGACGACGAGTAGAAGTCCGCTGACAAGCAGAAGTCCGACGTCGGGTAGAAGACCGACGAGAATTCGTCGACGAACGGGAGTCTGACGACGAGTAGAAGTCCGCTGACAAGCAGAAGTCCGACGTCGGGTAGAAGTTCAACGTCGGGTAGAAGACCGACGAGAATTCGTCGACGAGCAGGAGTCCGACGAAAAGTAGAAGTCCGCTGACGAGCAGAAGTTTGATGTCGGGTGGAAGTTCAACGTCGGGTAGAAGACCGACGAAGATTCGTCGACGAGCAGAAGTCTGACGACGAGTAGAACTCCACTGACGAGCAGAAGTCCGACGACGAGTAGGAGTCCGCTGACGAGCAGAAGTCCGACTACGAGTAGGAGTCCGCTACGAGCAGAAGTCCGACGTTGAGTAGAAGTCCGCTGACGAGCAGAAGTCCAACGACGAGTAGGAGTCCGCTAACGAGCAGAAGTTCGATGTCGGGTAGAAGACCGACGAAGATTCGTCGACGAGCAGAAGTCTGACGACAAGTAGAAGTCCGCTGACGAGCAGAAGTTCGACGACGAGTAGGAGTCCGCTGACGAGCAGAGGTCCGACTACGAGTAGGAGTCTGCTGACGAGCAGAAGTCCGACGTTGAGTAGGAGTCCGCTGACGAGTAGAAGTCCGACGACGGGGAGAAGTCTAACGTCGGGTAGAAGACCGATGAAAGTTTGTCGACGAGCAGAAGTCTGGCGACGAGTAGAAGTCCGCTGACGAGCAGAAGTCCGACGTCGGGTAGAAGTTCAACGTCGGGTAGAAGACTGACGAGGATTCGTCGACGAGCAGAAGTCTGACGACGAATAGAAGTCCGCTAAGTCCGACGTCGGGTAGAAGTTCAACGTCGGGTAGAAGACCGACAAAAATTCGTCGACGAGCAGGAGTCTGACGACGAGTAGAAGTCCGCTGACGAGCAGAAGTCCGACGATGCGTAGGAGTCCGCTGACAAGCAGAAGTCCGACAACGGGGAGAAGTCTGACGTCGGGTAGAAGTTCAACGTCGGGTAGAAGACCGACGAAGATTCGTCGACGAGCAGAAGTCCGACGACGAGTCGGAGTCCGCTGACGAGTAGAAGTCCGACATCGGGTAGAAGTTCAACGTCGGGTAGAAAACCGACGAGAATTCGTCGATGGGCAGAATTATGACAAAAGTCCTACAAGGCAAAAATTCAGCGACAAGAGAAAATTCAACATCGGATAGAAATTTAACTTTGTGGAGAAGTTAAATGAAAGTCCCTTGACGGCATTCTGGCGACGTTAACCAAGGATGTAAGACCTATCTGAGGTTGTATGTTAGAGCCTTTGCTCGATGATGTTATCTTATATGGAAGAGGTCGGGAGAATCCACCAAGAATGTGAGACCTTTCCGAGGTTGTATGCCGGAGCCCTGCTCGACGACGTTAACCTGTGTGGAAGAGGTCGAGAGAATTCACCAAGGATGTGAGACCTTTCCGAGGTTGTATGTCGGAGCCTTTGCTCGACGACGTTAACCTGTATGGAAGAGGTCAAGAGAATCCACCAAGGATGTGAGACCTTTCCGAGGTTGTATGTCGGAGCCTTTTCTCGACGACGTTAACCTGTGTGGAAGTGGTCGAGAGAATCCACCAAGGATGTGAGACCTTTCTGAGGTTGTATGTCGGAGCCTTTGCTCGACGACGTTAACCTATGTGGAAGAGGTCAAATCGAATCGCACTGGGATTGATTTTGCTTTGATTGGGAGGGGGCGAACGCCGCTTATATCCCGAATCAAAGGTGAAGAATGGTCTATTTTTAGACCGTTACTGCCTTTTTGAGGTCGAGGTTAAGACCTTGCTCGAGGAGTAGAAGTCCAACAATGGACTGTATAAAGCTTGTAATTGATTTGAAGTATCATTGCATTGGCTCGGATATTCCTGAAATATCAACTTGGTGTTGAAGGTATTAGAGGATCTATTTGACCATGGTTTGAGTCAAAGTTGCCCCCCAGTCCGCATATGCTTCTTATGATATTGATGCTATGAGTGATCTTTTGAGATTGGAGCAAAAGTTGCCCCCCAGTCGGGAACCACGTTCCCACAGACGGCGCCAAACTGTTGCGTCCAGGAGTATTCGCGGCGGTAGAGAAATATCATATTTAACGTCTTAGCATTGTACGAAAATCCGGCACACAATCAGATAAGGAGAGAGGGTCTAGCATTTATGAGACACCAAGATTTTTACGTGGAAAACCCCTGTAAAAGGGGGAAAAACCACGGGGCCTAGCCCAGTTTGAATGAATCCACTAGTATTGCAGTCGATTACAAATGAGGCCCTTCCCTAGGAGAAGGCCTTAGCTTGATGTACATCTTATGGAGTATATTACATGATGTAAATACAAAGAATCACTATTGACATGTTCGCTTTGTTAGAAGGACTGCAGTCGGCGGGCGACGTAGGTCAGGAGGACCGTAGTCAGCTGGCGACGGAGGACTGTAGTCGGCGGGCGACGTAAGTCAGGAGGACCGTAGTCGGCGGGCGACGGAGATCGAAAATACTGTAGTCGGAGGGCGACATAAGTCAGGAGGACCGTATTCAACGGGCGATGGATGTCGGAAAGACTGTAGTCGGCGGGCGACGTAAGTCAGGAGGACCGTAGTCGGCTGTCAACAGAGGTCGGAAGGACTGTAGTCTGACAACGAAGATCAGTAGGATAGCGTCAGGTAGAAGCCCAGTAATGGAAAGAAATCCATCTTCGCGTAGACGTCTAGTGAAGTCCGATAACCGGTAGAAGTCCGGCGTCGGGTAGAAACTAGCGAAGAGTGAAGGTTTGACGTCGGTAGAAGTCCGACGTCTGTTGTTGACAAAGGAGAACTCCGGCTTCCCTTGGGCGGAGTTTCAGCGTCAGAAGGGAACTCCGTTGCAAATTGGGAAGAATTTCAGCATCACGTGGAAGTTGTGCAAATTCCCGGCGTTTCCTGAAAATCCAGCAGAGTTCCGTCGTCTTCAGGCGGCAGAAAGAGCTCCGGCGGTGGTCGAGGAGGTGAGGAATCTTCTTTTCCCCTTTCTCCTCTTCTTCTTCTCTCTCTTCCCTTGAGCCCCCTTGGTGTAGAATGAGGGCTATATTTATAGTTTTTCTGGAGTGGCATAGCCCGTAAATAGGCATGAGATCAAGGGCGAACAGGGAGTGGTTTGAATGGACGGCCGATATCGAATCCTTTGATCATGCACCATTCGTTGGACATTTGATGGCCTTAATGATGTCGGAATTTGATGATCTTGAGCTCTTTGGATTCGTCTCGTTGAGCCGTTCGATTCGAGTATAAGCTCGTCAAAATCGGAGACCATTTGGTAACTCAAATTGCAGTTTGAACCTTACAACAGCGCTTTGAACCCTTGATTCGGACTCATTTGGGCTCGGATTGGGTTGATCTTGGTGTCGTTGGGTTCGTATTTCCGAGACGTTCAGTTTGACTGTAAGCTCGCTGAAATCGGAGTTCATATGCTCCCAGATTTAATTTTTGAAGTTTCCGGCTAGCTTTTGCCTCGAGATTCGTGCCCGATCAAGATAATTTTGAGATGACGTATCAAAGATATTATTATTAAAGTTATTTCTTTTTTTAATTTTTAAGAAAAAAACATTTAATTATTTGAATTTATTTTTACATATTTATGTTTTCTATATATTTTCAATAATATGGCTCTAATAAACATAAATAAATGAATATTCATATCATGGCGCACTTGGCAAATCCGGCTATGTTACGGTGACGTGGCAAGGCAGGCTGGCGTCTCCGTTACGTCACTAGCGGCGTCCATGAGGGTGATGTGATTGTAACGGATAACGGGCACGCTGATGAAGAGGCTGTGAGAGCGTGCTAGCGGTGGGACCCAGTTGATACGTGTCGAGCTTGTGAGCGTTGGCTGATCTGTCAAAATCTGCGTCATTGTTCCGGGAATGATTAGTTATTCCTATCTATAATGTTACAGTTTATTTTAATCAAGTAGCATAATTGGTAAGATAATCATTAAAATTTCAATTGTTATTTTTATTGTTTTATTAAAAAAAAGTCATAATTTGATTTTAACGCAATGCGCATGGCCAGAATTTTTTATTTTTTTGGAAAATTTGGGGCATCAACCCATATCATTGAAATATGAAAAAGTTACAATAATAAAGAAAATCATATGCTAACACAAAATTCATGAAGCAAATGAGCAAAAGCTGCTTAACAAGAGAAAGCTGTAAAAAAAAAAAAAAAAAAACAAAAATTTAAGGACTCAATATGCAAGCATCTTGAAGTACTCCCAGGCAGCCAAAATCATCCAAACTGATGAGGGGATCCCGTTGTTGTCGAAGAGACCGTCCAAGGGGATTGAGGGTTGATTGCATTCATCATCGTCCTTCAAAAGCCCAGCCCCTGGTTGCCAAAAGAGACCATCTAGGGACACCAACGTATCGGAGAGGAGATTGGGCAGTGTTCAGTAAATCTTCCACGGCATAAGAGCAAATATCAAGTAACCATAATCTGTTGAGTATGAAAGCATTTTTTCTTGATAGTCTTGAGATAAACAACCCGTTTAATTTTTGCGATAGTGATGTTATGGTAGTCAATATTGTTTCCAAATAATCTATCATTTCTTGCTCTCCAGGTGTAGTAAACAATAGCATAAAGTAAAAGAAAACATAAATTCTTCCTATTTTTATCATGTTATCATTCATCAATGTCGTTAAAAACTTGCCATAGGTTTGGACGAAGAAGCATCAATTCATCCTAGGCTCCTCTTAAGGATGTTGTAAGAATAATCACACTCAAAGAGAAGGTGATTCTGAGTTTCCCGATTAATCATGCAGAAAGCACAGTGAGGAGAAATAGGAATTCCCCTAGCAGTCAAAGCATCAGATGTCTTGAGGCCATTTTTTTAGGCAATCCAAGAGTAAATAGAAAAGCGAAACACATAAATATTTATGCCAAACAAACTTATACCAAGGAACAACCTCGCAATCCTCATAATATTGTTTAAGAAAGGTGATTAAAACTTGTAATAATGATTCAAAATTTTAAGGAAATAATGTTTTTTAAATTTAGGTGCTTGAGTTTGTTTTGCACTTTCAAAATTTTAATAATTAACAATTCAACATGACATTTATCAGATAAAGCCTATCCTTTTTTTATATTTGATAATTATATTTTCATAATATTCATCATATGGGTAGTTCAGAGGTATTTATTAAATTCTCACCGAGGTACTCATCCTGAGTGATCTCATCTCTCAAGAGAAGCACTCTTCACAATAAAGGACTGCAGACCAGCAAGCTTGTTAGCGCCATTCCACAACGTCACATGTATTCTTCCAACAATTACATTAGCACGGACTCATGCAGGACACACCAAGAAGTCAACTATTCTAGTAGGCCTCCAAGGAGGATCGACTTGCCAAGGTTTCTATGAATCTCAAGCATCACTTAAATATTCATCCATATCCATCTTTACTGTCAAGGTTATTCAACTATCATAGTCAACCTCAATCCAACTATAAAGGAAGAACAAACCTCAAAAGCTAAAGCTACAATCTCTCATACATGGATAATCCTCGACCGATGACTTATTCCTCCCAAGAGCAGGGGCATAACTAGCCTTAATTTTTAGGGGGGAGACAAATTTATAAGTATCTGTTAGTGTTGCCTTGAATTTAGCTTGATCATTCACTACAAGATAATGGGTCACCAAAAAGAAGCTTGATATTAGCTATCAAAAAGAAAAATTTGCTTCAAATTTTGTCGCTACAAAAAAATGGGTCACCAAAAAGAAGCTTGATATATATATATATATATATATATATATATATATATATATATATATATATATATATATATATATATATATATATATATATATATATATATATATATATATATATATATATATATATATATATATATATATATATATATATATATATATATATATATATATATATATATATATATATATATATATATATATATAGTCATTTTGGTCACTAATGATTCTTTGTACTTGAGTACATAATACATTTTAAAAATATTATTAACATTTTATATAATGACAATTATTCAGAAACAAAATTTACGTTGAAGTATGGATGATTTGTTTGAAAAAAAATAATCAAAATGATGTAATTGATTAATCTTGAATTTGGCTCGATCCCTATATGTTCAAAATTTTAAAAATATTATTAACATTTTATATAATGACAATTATTCAGAAACAAAATTTACGTTGAAGTATGGATGATTTGTTTGAAAAAAAATAATCAAAATGATGTAATTGATTAATCTTGAATTTGGCTCGATCCCTATCTGTTCAAAATTGCCCCCCCACCCCCCCACCCCCCCCCCCCCATGTACATGGTTACGCCCCTGCCCAAGAGGATTCACCCTCAAGCTTCTCGAGGTCCAGGTGATATCCCAACAAATATGCCACCATGTCTAGATGACTCACATTTATAAACCTACCTTGCATAGTGGGCCTTGAAGACTTGCCCATAATACTTTCCTATGAAGACTCGTACAAATGACTCGCCCCAAAATCGAGGGTTCCATAATTTGTAGAGAGATTCACGTGGTGGTCAATTAGTTAGGCCATGTATCCATCACAACTTGTAAGAAGTTTAGTCATATATTGTACATTTGTATTCTCTTGAATGCAACCTTCTTGTAGTCCTCTAAACCATATAAATAAAGGTGATGAAGCATCTTATGAAGCTTTTGACTTCTTGATTTATGGGCTTTTGATATTTTTTAATTTTTAACTCTTTGAAACTTTTTTATATTTGAATCTCTAGATTTTCTTATTCTTCTATTTCTATATATTCCACACCATACTCTCCTAAATAGGTAGAGCTCTTATTCTCAATACTCACGTAAACTCTACTCAATCCCCCTAGCTCATGTTAGAAGAATAGAATTGTCAGTAAGGTCATGTATTATCAACGGAAATTTGAATCCAACAATATTGTCTTGATAAATTTTATTAATACTAATAAAACTTGATAATGTTCATGCATTGTTAGGAATGTGAATAAAATATTAAATATTACTTATATTGTGAGCAATTAATTTAAGTGAAAATGAAGATTATTAAGAAAAAAAATTTAAAATTATATGCACAACAAGTATAATTTTATTTTAATAATAATAAAAAAAAAACATAAATGATATGATAGTTAAATAAACCAAGTAATTTTTATGGAGCTAGATAATTCAAAAAGAGCTTTCCAAAGATTCTTTGTATTGTGTGCATCATTGTTAGCATAAATGACATTTATTAGGAATTTGATAGCAGTATAGTAGGTGATTTTTTCATGATTGAGATGGTGAAGGAATGTAATCGATTTAAAGTAATATTAAAAGGATTCCATTTGTTTCAAATCTCCCATTTAAATAAGAGTGAAAGTTATTATAGCTATTCTCATCCTTAAAATAAGATAATCTTCAAGATTGAAAGTGGCAAATAAGAATTTAGAATCTCCATTCATTTCAAGAAGAAAATCAAGTCAATGTTGAAGCCTTGGTTCAACTTTTGATAGTCTAAGATGTGACTATTGCTTTGAAGGCATCATATGACCCAAGATGGGAGCCAAGATATGCACATTATGGTGAGGAGTTCCTATTCTATGGGTCTCTCTTTTGAGCTTTTATGCTATTATGACTATTTTTGAGGGAAATGCTTAGTGTTCTTGTCTGAGGTGATCTTACTAGAAAGATTGAGAGTGGAGAGATGATGTTTTGAGATAGATGGTTCTAGCTTGTTATGATTAAGTCATAGTTAGTTATCATAGTTGTTCAGGGGAGGGGAGTTGAGATCAGTCATAACAAGTGAGGAATATTATTGTAGGAATGAGAAGGCTATTTTAAAGAAGAGAATGCCATATCTGTATTGGTACAAAAGACTTTTCAATGGAAATTTTTTTGTACTTTTTGAGGGCTAGATTTTGATAATCTCTAGAGAGCCTCACAAAATAGAGGCTTTACTTGGACTTCTTAACCAATGAAAATATGATAGTACAAGATGAGTTTTAGGGCATAAATTATTATTCAGATAAAAGAAGCAGCATGCATTGCAAAAGGATGGTTTCCAATCATAACTAACTACTTATATTGCTTGTGCCCAATAAAGTTTAGATTGATAAAATCGAATAGAGCATATGCGGTTGAGACTAAATTATTGATCGATCCTTATATGTGGGTCTTTATTTGGAGATAGTTCCATTAACAACAGTTAGTGGTATTTTAATCATACTCGTAGTTGTGGATAGTCCATTTTCATCTTAAAAATATGAGGGAAAATAGGGAATTTGACCTAAATAGAAATCTAAAAAATATATTCTTTCACTATAACAAAATCCCTTGCCCACTTTTTGAATAAGATGCTTGCCACACCACAAAATCTAAAGTGGAAGAATTTTCTTTTATGCTTCTTCTACCTTTTCATACTATTAACTTTTCAATCTCATTCTATTCATTTATAAATCAGATCGATGAATTTGAACTTTCATGTCTTTGAATTTGTCTCATCAAAGCTTTCAATAAGTTTTTAAAAAAATGGAGTTTATATCACCCAAGAGATAAATTTGAAAGGTTTTAATTCAAATATGCGAGCATTTCGAGGTCCGAGAATTGCATCATAATTCATACTTAATCAAATGAAAATTTTGATGACATATAAAAATTAAAATGAATTTAATTAATAAAAAAATATCAATATAATTTGTTAACAATATTCTACACCATTTTCACATCATTTAGCCATATATCCTCAACATTTTCTTCCATAAAATATTCCATTTTATATTCCACAAATCACCTTTTCTATACATGACCCATGAACTAACTCATGATTATCAGGCTAACCTTGCTAGCTACTTTGTAATAGACTGCAATTTTCTGAACTAATTAAATGTACTAAACGCAAGACTTTAAGGTGTCGGCTAGTTAAGCTAGGTCTATATATAAATATATATTATTTATATGGAAAAATCGAAAAAAACTAAAATATTTTCTTATATCTTAGTTAATGAAAATCATACATTTTTTTTAATAATATGTTTAGGTTGAAATGAAAATTCCATTCGTATTTATTAATATATTTTATTATATTAGAGGTTGTTCTAAATACTAATTTCGGAGAGATTATTATGTGCGGAGTCCGGACTCAGAGAATCTTTTGATTTTGTGACTCTTAATAGTAAAAGCACAGTGGTGAACAATAACTGTGCTTTTACTATTCACGGTCACAAAACCGAACAGTTCTCCAGGTCCAGACTCCGCACGTAATAATCTCTCCTGATTGAGAAGGCTGCAATTTTTTATAAATGAGATTTTAAAAGTATTGTAGAAAAATATTTTCTTAAAAGCTGCCATAGAAAATAGGTTCTGAGCAGAAATATTTCTTAAAGCACCGCGAAAGTCAGTAACCAATAGTTCTGATCAGAAAAATAAAGATGTGAAAAAGTTATCTCAAATAGACCGTTAGAGAGAATTAAATAAGATTAGCTTAAATCCAATCAAATATAGTTTGAAGAGCAATTTCATTTTGATCTTAAATAATTAATCAAACAATTAATAAAAAGTAAGAAAATTTAATAGTTTCATGCTAAATAAATTTCAAATTTTGTTTATGTAACTTTTTAGCCAATCACATGCCCACAATAAGTGCAAAGTATTAAATTTCTTTTTTTTTTAATGCTTTAGGAGATTTGAATTATTTACAAATAGAAACTGTTGCTCTCTCATTTGATATGTGAAGTTGATTTTTCATTTGGGTTCGATGGAATTAAGGGTATGCATTATTTCAATAAAATTAAAATTTTGAGTCAAACTGATTTTATTTGGTTGAGTTAATTTGATTATTAAAATATCTATTTGAATGTTTGCTATAATTTTAATATTATATGATTTTTTATTTGTAATTATATTTTAATTTTTTTAGAGCAGTTGAAATAAAAAATAAATTATATGAATTTATGAAATATTAAATACAAAATCTATGAAGTTTAGATAAACGAGTGACAATAAATATCTATTCCACATGGCAAAATTATTGATGTGTCTTGGGTGCCACAAAATTCATGACAACAACTGTGAAACCTTTAAATTTTCAATTTATGTTTGAATTTTTTTTTTTGTGCTATTAGTCCGGACGAACCTGGGATCATCGGGACGAACCGTCTGGACGAACTGAAGAAAATGTTGAAAATCTGTATGGTTCGTCTAGACGAACCTGGGATCATCGGGACAATCCGTCGAGACGAACCGAACAGAGAACATCGTCCATGGACGAAACAAATTGGAATTAATTTTCGTCTGCACGATGACAGTCAAGAGGAGATCGTCCCGGGACGATCGGGACATCGTCCCTGGATGATCCTGTTTGATAAATATCTGAATAGTGTCATTTTTGAAGAGAGAGAAACCGGAGGAGAGAGAAAAATGAAGGGAGAAGAAGAAAATCCGCGTTTTGGGCGACTTCGGTTCATTTTCGTCCGTTGCCGTAGTTGGGAAAGTTGATCGTCTCGAGGTAAGGCACATTCTGTCTTTCTCAATTTTCAGAAATGTGATTTTTGACGGATTTTCTGTTTCAAATTCATTTTCCGTTAGCTAAAAAATGGGTATAACTTCACACATGTAAAACTTTTACCTCGTAACTTTTGGTATGTTATAGATATTATATATTTGCACGTTTTGAGTATTTTCTAGAAGATTTTTACCGAGTATTTTGAATTCTACGGTGTTTTAATCGAATAACGAAGTATCTGGATGTTGAAATATGTTGCTTCAGTATAATGAAAGTCTTATATTTATGTTTTACATTATCTGTGATAATTTGATAAATTTCTGAATTTGTGAATTCTGTGACAATTCCATATACTGCCGTTATGTCGCTGACGATTTTTCTAACGTAATCTGATTTTCTGAATTGAATGAATTGATGTGTTTATATGCTATCAGAAGGGAGTTATAAGGGCCCAGAATTCTTCAAGATTCTATCTGTATCAGGGAAATCTGAAAAGTCTGATTTGATCTTAAATTCTGTATATCTGACAAGTTCTGGTGATGTAAGCACAAGGGAGACATAAGGGGTCAGAATCCGTTGAGATTCTATCTGTGTCAGGAAAGGGAGGCATAAGAGACCAGAGTCCGTAGAGATTCTATCAAGGTCCGGGGATCTGATATGTGAAATATGATATGTGAACTCTGATTTGTGAAATCTGTATTATATGATTTTATTTATTTGGACAATGTGCTTATGATTTGTATGGATTTGTACTATTCTGTATGTTCTGTGATTTAAAGGTAATTCTAATTTGAATATTCTGCTATATGAATGAATTCAGTTCTTCTGTTTTAGTGGTTTGATTTTCTGTACGATTATCTGAATTCTGTACGACTACTCTTATGATGTATTTGCTGATGTGAATTTCTAAATATTTTGATTGGCTAGTATAATCTTGCTGAGCTGTTAGCTCATCCTTGTTATATGCGTGATTTTCAGGTTCTAGGAAAGGGAATGAAGTCTTAGACTAGCCGTTCAATGTCTGATCTATAATTATGTATTTTGTACTTTTGATTTTTGTACATTCATGACTTTTCTGTTATGTTCTTTCTGTCTGTAGCCATGCACTGTATTGTACATGATTATTTTGAGAAAAGAAAGAAGAAAATCATGGATGAACTTTTCTGTATATTTGGATGTTTATAGTAGCTCTGTGTTTTCTGTATGTCTGATATTTGGAAGAAAGTCTGAAGCAAATTCAGAAACTAGATCCTGGATTTCAATATTTGTCGCGGCCCGATGCGAAGGGATTCGTTTCGGTCGGGTTGGGTCGTGACAACAACAGAGAAAGAGAGTTGAACATTTTAGCATTGTATGGATCAAACACAAATTAAAAAAGTGTAGCAAGAAACACTTGAGTTTTTATGTGAAAAACTTAAATATGAAAAATAAAGGACTTGGCTCACTTAAAATGGTTTCACTAGTGCTTATCATCGATTATAAATAAACTATTTCTTGTGATTGAAGATGTTTTCATAATATAGTAGACATAAGCTTTGTGGCACAAATTTCAGGTTGAAACTAGAAATAGTCTTATGACATATGAGCTATCTTGAAAAGATTATTCATTGTATGTTTGACCATTCATATTTGAGGAGGGGAGACTAGGGACCATGAAGTTTAGCATAAATCTTGATGCTGATGTCTGAAATTAAGATTGGTGACGATGACATACTCCAGTCTTATAGGCAATGGCCTACGTTAAATTTATTGGTGATAATATGCGACAAAATCAACAAACATCTGTGTATTTGGGTGGTAATAGCAATGAGACTATAGTGGGGTGACAGTGGTTAGAAGATCTTAGTCAAATGATGATGATTAAAGGATTGTAGTAGGGTAAAAATGACAAGACGATAGTTTAATGACAATGGTCTAATGATCATGGTTATATGATGGTTTATAGAACTATAGTTGGGCGAGGTGGTTGAATTATTGCAATATGGTAATATAGTTAAGGGATAGTAGTTAAACAATAGTGGTCGGAGGACTAAACTCAATCAATAATGGTTTGATAACTATAGTCGGGCAACAATAGTTTGAGGATCAAAGTAAGGTGATGTGGGCCGGATGTCTATAGTTAGGTGAGAGTGGTTAGATGATCATATTCATATAATGATGGTTGGAGGATCATAGTTAGAAAATAGTGGTTGAAGAATCATAATTAAAAGAAAATGCCTCCGACCACCATTACTTGACTATAATCCTTTGACCACCGTCTCTTGATAATGGTCTTTCGACTAGGGGTACAATGATGGTTGGAGGATCATAGTCAGACGGGGTGCTGGCGAACTAGAGAAGGCTGACTGGGGAAATCTTGAGCTTTGCCTAGGAGAGTCGAGCTATCCACTGTCCCTGTTTCACATGCAATGGATTGGACATTCACTGAAGCCTTTTCAAAGCTGCAAAGACGATGAAGCCTTTTTAGAGCCTCAAAGACAACAAAGCCTTTTTAGAGTTCATGTCAAATCGGGTTAGCGAGTTGACGCGGACCTAACTCAATTTTATAAACGGGTTAAAAACTATAACCAGAACCATACCCTTTTGTTAAACGGGTCGGCCCAAACCCAAATTTTTTTGGTTGGGTTCAGGTCGGGTTATCAGGTTGTGCCAATAATTGACACCCCTATTTTTGACTATCATCACGATAATACAAACTTCCAACCACCATCGCTTGACTTCAATTTTTCAATCACCTTCACTTGATTACACTGGCCAACCATTATTTATCAACAACGATCCTTTTATTACTGTTACTTGACTACGATCATTCAACTATGTACCATTGTCCAACTATGCACTTTTGACCACCATTGCCTTATTATGGCCTTTCGACCAACAACACCCAACTATGATTCTTCGATCACTATCAATTGATTATCTCCAACCATTATCATTTGACTGTGGTCAGTGGTCCTCTAACCACCACCATCTAACAACAGTATCTTAACTGTCGTTACTCTATTGTAATCTTCTAACCAACGCCACCCCTATTGAGTTTTTTGATAATTATTGCTCGAATACACGACCACCATCTAACAACAATATCATTGATAGCATTGCTACATGCCATCATAAGTCAGTTGCATGCTATCCATATCAAGTTTGATCCCCAACTTCAACTCCAAGATTTATGTTGAAGTTTTTGGTCTCTAGTCACCTCACCTTAAAGAAGAACTATCAAACATACAACAAATGGTCTCTTGAAGATAGCTCCTATATCACTTGACTCTTTCATCTCCCACCATGAAATTGTTTTTATATAATTTATGTTTATCACACTGTATCAACATCTTTTTCAATCACATGGAAGAGCATCATTTGTAAACAATGAAAAATATTAGTGTAATCATTTTATGTGGGTCATGTCCTATGATTTTTCCCTTCTTTGAATTTTTCACATAAAATTATGATGTCTCTTACTCTCTTGCAACTTTTCCTTTTTTTAATGTGCTAGATATCTATACAATACTGAGATGCTAAACTCTCTTTCTCTTCTGTCATATATTTCTAATTTTTTTGTGTTGTTGGGTTTATCTAATTGAGACGTTCAATTCGATTATAAATTTACTAAATTTTTTATTTGGATGATCCTGAATTTAATTCTAAAAAATATAAATATAAATATTATATTGAGATTCATGCTTATTAAGTAAATTTTTTAAAAACATTGCAATATTATAAAAAATTATCACATATATAAATTATAAAATGGACACAAATAAGGATCATCGAAGAGGATATAAATCCTTGATACAAGAATCAAATTATATATGCGCATGATTTTTTTCTATAAAAACAATTGCTGCCTAATGGTTGAGTATTGAGATATCAACCATTGATAATAAAATATATTGTTAATCATAAACATTAAAAAAGAAAATAACTTTTTTGGGGTCGTTTGAGCGATTCGAGCACTGACTCTCACGGGAAACGAGTCCTATCAACCAACAAGTCACGGCTCGAGCCGCAACACTTTTGAACCTTCTATATAAATAATAGTTTATTTTAAAATAAAAAAGCAATGAACAAAAGAAGCTTTCTTTGATAGAAGCACTTCCTTAAGAACATGGTAAAGTCAATTCAAATAACAACCATTTTTATTCTTGCCACCCACTCTTGACTTTGCTCTCATTTCTAGATTTTTTTTTATATGCTCACACTTTTAGCATATCCATTATGAGTTAGTAGTCTTCTTATTGCACCATCTCTTTTCTTCTTATTCTTTTTTAACTCCTTTTTATTTAATGTTTCTTTTTTGTTATATATATATATATATATATATATATATATATATATATATATATATATATATATATATATATATATATATATAATAAAAATAGTGAAAATATCACTTCATAAATTCTTTTTAAAGATAAGAATCATTAAAATCATTCCTTTTGATTCCACCACTATCTCAGTATCTAAATCATGAATTTAGTATTTCATGATTAATACTGCTAATTAGTTTGGACCACTAATTAATGTTTTAATTACTAACTTAATCATGGCATAATTAATCTAATTAAAATGATTAGGGGAGGTACCCGTGCGTAGGGGGCCCGTAGAAGCGTGGGAATCCCTTACGGTCGGAAAGGCCTCAGTGTCGGAGAAGATGACATTTCCGTGAAGGACTGGAATAGTTTATTTTTGCTGGCTAAAGATCTCTCCTGCCCTCAAATCTCGGCTTTTTATTTTTGTTGAGACAGCATGTGCTCTCAAATCTCTCAAAATTGAAGGAGATTATTATATTTGTATAGTTTGTGAGATTTTTTGTCACGTAGGATTAATAGTATATGTGATTTTGTTATCAGATGTAATAGATTATATATTGAATGAGAGTATCTTCTTTGTCAAATCTCATAATGGAAGAAATACATAACATAACTTTCATTTGGATCTTTTACTATATTAAAGAAGATGGGATTATAAAATTGGGAATAGGAGCTTAGTGTTTAGTGCATGGATTAGAGATTATTGGAGAAGTATTAAAGAGTGATTAGGATGTTTTTAGATGAAGCTAGTCATGATTGGCGATACAGCTAGAATGATTTCGGATGTAGGGCTTGGCAATCGAGCGATGATTGATGGCAAATGGTGAATGAACTACAATGGTTGAGTGGCTATGGTTAGACGATGATAGTCGATCGACAGTGGACCGATAATAGCGGTTGTTGCTGGTGATCATCAACATTGGAAGTTGGATAAAGACTTAAGTTCTTTAATTAGAACTCTATTTTTTTTTTCTTTTTTCAATTTGAAGTTCATGTTAAAGCAACCTATGTGGTAGAGACCTAAATAAAAAAATAAAAAAATCAACTTTTTTAAAGATGCTATGAATATTATGAATGATTTTTTTTTTTCAAAAATGTTAAATAGTAACTTTCTTATGGCTACAACACTCCAGTATACTTGTTGCAAAAAAAAAGTTATTTATCACAAAAGTTTCTTATTGCAAGCAACCAGAAGGCAGAAGCCAAATGATAGAGTGTAGGGGTGTCAATATTTGACACGACTTGAAAATCTGACTCGAATCTTGTCACGACCCGACCCGACCCGAGACGGATCCCGTTCGCACCGGGCCGCGACAGGAAAACTAACCAGGATCTGGCTTTGGAATTTGCTTCGGAACTGAATCTTCCAAATAATTTAATTCAAACAGACGCACAAACACAGAGCTACTATGAATCATCAAACACAGCGGAACAAAACATCTATCTTTTCTTTTCCTCAAAACAATCATCTACAAATACAATACATGGCTTTTAGACAGAAAAAAAGACAGAACAGAAAAGTCATGACTGTACAAAAATCAAAAGGTACAAAATAATACCTATACTGATCAGACTTTGAAATCTAGTCCTGGACTTCCTTTCCTTTCTCAGAACCTGAAAACCACCAGAAAGCAAGGGTGAGCTCAACAGCTCAGCAAAGCAACAAACCTCTAATCAAAATTCTCAGAATCTCAAAACCAACACATCCGATAAATCCGTACAGAAATCAGAACAGAATCGGAAATTTATCAAATCGGACAGATCAGAACGGAACAGATCAAATCAGAAACGGAATTGTGCAGAAGTCAGAAATTCAGATCATATCGGAACAGAACAAAATCGTATCAGAATCAGACGTTCAGAATCAGATATCAGATATTATTTAATTCATAGCTAAATTCCCTGACACTGACTGAATCTCATAGGATCCAGGCCCCTTATGCCTCCCTTTGTGCTCACGGCACCAGAACAGATGTGCTTATAGCACCAGAATACATATATAGTGCTTATAGCACCTAAACAGATTTCCTCGGATCCGGAACAGAACAGATATCAGATTTCATATTGAGCTCATTTTATATTTCCCAGACACTAACTGAATCTCATAGGATCCAGGCCCCTTATAACTCCCTTTTTATAGCATATACAGATAACATATCAAATCAGAAGAATTCCGGACAAATCAGAAATTACCCAAAAATCGGGCAGCACAACGGCAGTATACAGAATTTACACAATTTTCCTGAAAATAACAAATTACCAAATTTGCACATAATATAGATATCAACATTTCAGAACATTTATTCTACTGCACAGAGAATTTCCAAGTTCACAGAAAAATCCAGTCGACTAAAAACACAGTCGAATCAAAAATACCCGGACAAAAATCTTCAGAAAATAACCAAAATGTGCACACTCGGCACGTCAACAATATACAGAAAGTTACACGGTAAAAACTGAACCAATCAAAAGATACGGACGAAAATCGCTAACGGAAACAAAATCCGGACAGAAAATACCGCCAAACACGACGGTTCTGAAAATTGAGAAAGGCGGAATGTGCCTTACCTTGCGTACAGCAATTTTCTGAACAGTCTCGTCGGACGAAAACGGTTCTGCGTCGCCCTTAAATCAACTTTTCCCAAGTTCACCTCGACTTTCTCTCTCCTCAGAGATATTTTATAAAAAATCTGATTTTTCTCTCTCTTCAAAACGACATAATTTCCTTAAGTAATCTTCAGATCGGCCCGGCCGATCGCCAGATCGTCCCAGGACGATCAGACCATTTTGATCGTCCTGGACAGCTCCCAGGGCTATTGTCCGGCCGATATTTTGAACAGTGCCAATCGGTCTGGCCGATGCCTCCAATCGGCCTGGATGATGCTTACAGAAAAACACCTGGAACAAATCTGGGCAATTTCTGGAACAGCTTCTTAACTGATCGTCCCAGGACGATCCAGATCGTCCTGGACGATCCTGGAGCAGATTTTGATATTACAAATCTGACCTGAATATTCCGGGTTAGGGTTTACCCATTTGTGAAATGGATCGGTTTCGAGTTCAACAAATTAACCCATTTCAAAAATCAGGTCGGGTTGACCCTGAAACCCAGGAATGACCCAGCAAAAATGCATCCGCCCGCATCGCATGCCCGCGCAGCATCGAGAGTCGCGTCTGCCCGCTTCACATCGACTCGCGTTTCTCTTTCTGTCGTGTTAGCCTACATACCTGCCGCTACCTTGCGGCTGCCGTGCTGCTGCCTTAAGAGATTTGGCTGAATAAGCGTGTGAATGAAGGGCCGACAACAGACTTACAGGTCAGGTCGAGTTGACCCGAACTCGAAGCAGGTCGGGTTTGGGTTTAAAAAATTGACCCATTTTAAAAAACGCGTAAGGTTCGTATAGGGTCTAATAGTGCCGGGTCAGTTTCAAGTTGTACTTGAACCCGGCCCGTGATCCGATTTTGACAACCCTAATAGTATGAGAGCACCAAATAAATCCTAAATGTTGTTGATATATTATAGATGTAATATGTAATATTATGTCTTCAAATAATTCAACCTACAATGATTTATACTGTTATAAATTTACGTATTATTTTGTATATAGCAGTTTAAATTGTAATTATTTTTATTTTAAAGATAGTTAAATGTTTCAGGTTTTGATTGGGTCGACTTTATTGCTGCTTCTTAAAATAACATTTTAATAAAAAAAATTAATTTAAGAAACAACAATAAAGTCATCCCAAAAAAGCCTCAATTTGCAATGGTTAAAAAATCTATAAAATAAAATAAAATACCAACCTCCTCGATTAAGTGCTTATTTTAAAGTGATTTTAACTGCTGTCATAAAATCATATTCCAATTGTATGAATTTGGATTCTCATGGTCCAATCAAATTTCAAATTTCTCAAAAATAAATTAATGTGTATTTCAAAATCCTTAAAAATTTACCTATAAATTAGGCTAAAACCCTAAACTAAAAATAAATTTTGAAATAAAATTAATTCACATCACCACCAATTCTTTAAAACCAAACTTTCCCTTTATAAATAGCGTCTCTTTGGTGCAAAAGCAAAAGCTACAGTTAGGAAATGTTAACGGTTCACATTTCTAACTTATCTTCTTCTTTTCAGAGAGATTATTAGGTGCGGAGTGCGGACGAAGAGAACCGTCAGCACAAGTATTGAGTACTTAGCGGTACCCGCACTCGGTACCGCTAGGTACTCAGTACTTTTGCAGACGGTGCGCACTTCGCACCTAATAATTTTTCCTCATTTTGGGGAGCTGAACCCAAGAGAGAAAAGGTAAGACCAGAATCAAACACTTGGCCCTCAATGATTTGAAAATAGGAGAGAATTATGGGCAGGTGACCAACTTGATTCCTCTGACAAATAAATTTCATGTAGTAGCTCTATAGTTAGCCATGAAATTGACACATATATATGCAACTCATTCTGATTTATTAGTTAGGAGTTTTGACTATCAATCAAATTTTTTTGAGTTTGAAGCTTACATATATGGTGTGTGTGTGAGCAGAGACGATCTTTTAATGCAATTTGCCCCTCCAAAAATTCGGAAAGCCTCTCGACTTCTCGCTATTTTCATTCAATTATGATAAACGTTTCTAACACCAACAAAAAAGTCTGTGAAAAATGATTATATGCAAAAAAGAAATTTCAAATTGGCATAACTATAGACAAAGTGAAAAGGATTTTTTTTTTGCTTTAATTATCTTTGAGAAAATCATATACTCAGAATAAAAAATGAATTTTGATATTCTAATTAAAATTTAATTAAAAAATTGCAAAATTTATTAAAATCAATTTTTATATTTTAATTTGTATCACTCTCAATATCATTGAGAGCCCCACTGCTTATAAAGATAGAGACTGTAATGTGGCTGACTTATAAGAATTTACACTTTTACATAATCTTTTATGCCCATACCCTTTCTCATCTACTCTCAGCTCAAAAAAAAAAAAAAAAAAAAAAATCTGCTTAGCAGCACTCAACTACTCAAATCAATATAGTCAATCAAACATTAGAAGTTAGCAGAAAAGTTACTAACTCAATAACAAATTAAGCTTAAATTTTTTTTTTAAACACAAACAATCATATATTTACTACTATATTATGAATCCAAAGAGGATAAACTTATACAATTGATACTAATTTATACACATCCAACAATTCCATATATTAATTTCATAATATCTAAATTCACACAGAAATATTTCTGAATTTATTTTAAATAATTCCAGATGCACTCTTCGTAGTTACTCCTCCCAATTTCATTACCTGAGGAGATCTCCGGGTTTATATCACTGGTAAGACCAGTTTCCTGAGAGATGCTTAGCATCTCCTTCTCCAACTTGCATCCCTGCTTCGCTATTAGATCTTCTTCGAGCAAATTCATGAATCCATGACCAGAGAAAGAGTCCGAATTCGGTGCAAATTTAGAGAAGAGGAAAGAGGAGAACTCAGCAGAGGTGTTGATTGCAGGAGAAGCTGGAAAAGCAGGGTTGAAGAACCTGAAGAGCTCTGAGTCTTGGATTTTTTGACCTTCCATGGCGTTGGAGAAGCAGGTCACGTGAGCTGGAATGTCCATTAATGGCGGGGGAGTTGGAGTTGGATTTGGAAGTTCAACTTCCATCTCTTCTCCATAAGAAAAAGGTCCAATTTTTCCCGTTGCTCCGAAAACCTTCTTCCCGTTTACAATTAAGCTTTTTTTCATAACTCTGCAGATTACCCACTCGCTCTGGCAAAAAAACATGTAAAAATCAGTTTTTTATTGTATTTTGTTCCTAAAATTAAGCAAGAGAAGAAGAAAAGAAGCACCTTTGAAGCTCCAGGTAAACTGTAAGCTGAATATTTCCCTTCCAATCTAAATTCATGCATGACCCAATTACTCTTCTCACCTCTTGGAGCTCTTCCTCTGTAAAAAACCAATGTTTTCTTCATTCCAACGATCTGTTTCCCCCTGTAGATCTCCTTGTCTTTACCTGTAGCCTTCCAGTAACCAGTATCAGTAGCCCGATTTGTTCGAAGACCGGTGGGATACTTTCGATCTCTTATGCAGAAAAAGTACCATTCTTTCTCTCCTAGCTTGGCTCTCCCTGTCAACAAAGTGAAACAGAGTGAGTAGAGAGGAGGAAGAAGAAGAAGGCAGATCGACGTTGAATGCTTACTTGGAAGATCCCATGGCTCGCACTTGTTGAGGTCTGCTACGCCAATGGCTTGTGGGTCGAAGTTGGAGTCGATGACCTTTTTAGAGAGGTAGTGAGTGATTAGTTCTTCATCCGTGGGATGGAATCTGAAACCTGGAGGTAATTCCATCTGGTATTCATCTTCTGTGTTGGTGAAGACAATTCCATGGCTGACAGCTGAATTTCCTTGTTCCATTGCGCTGAAGAAAAATAAAGAGATTTAGATTTTGTTGGTACAAAAACAATAAGCTTGATAACTGGAAAGAGATTAAACCAACATCAGTGTGAGAACAAGAGGTCTGATATAAGATGAGAAGTTAATATAAAGACCCACCTTTGGATAAGGAATTATAATAATTTGACGGAGAAGAAGGAGAAGCTGGAGGAAGAGGCGGAGAAGAAGATGAAGTTATTGGGTGGTGGTTTGAAACAGATGGATTGATAGAAAGATATATTGAGAGAGAGAGAGAGAGAGAGAGAGAGAGAGAAGGCAGGGGATGCTCTGAATCCTGCTTCAGTGATTTGGATAGGCAAACCTTTTGCTCGTTCAGGAGGTAGAAGCCGTTAAGGAAAAGAACCCTGGGATGGGATGAGCCTCTACTTAAAGCCAAAAAATAAAAAATAAAAAAGCAAAATTTTAGCTAAAAAAAGAAGAAGCAAAATTTTAGATCCAGAAGTGGGTAAATTTATGTCGAATTTATCATTTTTTTATTATTACATTGTTAATTTCCTTTTTTTATTTTAAAACGAAATAATAATTAAAGATAATGTTATTAAGGCAAAGTTTGTAGTGATTAAGTTGACATATAGATTAAGGAATAAGTACATATTAATCTGATTTGAGCTCAACTTGAGTCATATATACGTGAATATATGAGATATATCATCAAAAAATTATCTTGATCTGACACAAATTTTGAGGCAAAATCAAGTTGGAAAATTTCAAAATTAAATTTGGGATCATTTGAACTATGATTTCAGCAAACTTACAGTCAAACTAAACATCTCGAAAATGCGAACCCAACGATACCAAATTCGACTCAAGCTGAGCTAAAATGGGTCTAAATCGAATACTCAAAGCATCTTTAGAAGGCTCAAAAATTACTTTGGATGACTAAACGGTTTCCAAACATGGCATGTTTATAGGCTTATAGCTGAATCGAGCGAATCAACGAGACGAATCCAACGAACCCAAGATCACCAAATTTTAATATCATTAAGACATTCAAATACCCAACGAACGGTCCACGATCAATGGGATCAATATCGGCCGTCCAATCAAACCACTCCCAAAGTACATTTGATTTATCCCTTATTGTATGGGTCATGTTACTCTAAGAAAACTATAAATAAACTTCTTATTCTTCATTGATGGGGAGGGAAGCAGGGGTCCAAGCAAGAAAGCAAGGAGGGAAAGAAGTGAGGAGAGGAAGAGAAACCATGCCACCAAGCTCCTCTTCGACCACCTCCCAGCCATTGAGAGTCGTTGGACATTTACCGGACTTCTACTTGTTTCCGAACTTTCGTCATGCTTATATCCGAAGCTTGACTTCCAGTTATCGCCAGACTTCTTACCGTTGTTGGACTTTTGTCAGACTCTCGTCCATCGTCAGGCTTCCATCTGTCACCAGACTTCCGCACGCCATTGGACTTTCATCGAACTTCTGCCCAGACTCGAACTTTCGTCGGACTTCTGATCATCATTGGACTTCTACTTGATGACGGACTTTTGTCTATCGTCGGACTTCTGCTCGTCAATGGATTTTCGTTAGACTTCTGCCCGACGTAGGGCTTCCGTCCATTACCCGCCGAACTTCTAACTATCATTGGACTATCATCAGAATTTTACCTGACGCCAGACTTCAGCCCGTCATCAAACTTCTGTCCTACGCCGAAATTGCGTCCATCGACAAACTTCTGTCAGTCTCCAGGCTTTTGTTGGACTTCTGTCTAGCGCTGAACTTTGTCTAGCACTAAACTTCCGTATATCGTCAGACTTCTATCAAATGTCGGATTTTCGTCTATCGCATGACTTTCGACCACCGTCGCCAGCCAATTACAGTTCTTCCGTCCTTCATCGTCAGACAATTGTCTTTCTGATCACTGTCGCCCGCCAAATATGGTCCTTCCAACCTCTGTCGCCAGAAAATGGTCTTTCTGACCACTGTCGCCCGCTGACTACAGTCCCTCCAACCACCGTCATCAAACTACAGTCTTTACGACCTTCATTGCTCGCCGACTTTGGTTCTACATACCAAACAAACATGTCAATACCGATTCTTTCAATTCCCATCAAGTAATGCATATGATGTATATTTGTTACATCAAGCCAAAGCCTTCTCCCAATGAAGGGCCTCATTTGTAATCCACTGCAAATACTAGTTGATTCATTCAAACTAGACAGGCCCCGTGATTTTCCCTCTTCAGGGTTTTCCACATATAAATCTTGGCGTCTCTTAAGAACGCTACATCCTCTCTCTTATCTGATTGTCTGTTGGATGCTCTTAAAAAGCTAAGACACGAAATTTTATATTTCTTTTCCGCCATGAATATGCCAGGACACAATAATATGTATGCATTATTATACATGAAAAATATCTCTACTTAATTTTGAACTAACTCAAAATTATATAAATATATATATAAATATAAATATATATGAAACTAGCCTTTTTTTAGGGGGGTGGGTGCAAAATATGATATATTTAAAAAAAAAAACTTATTAAATTAATTCAAACTTTCATCATGCATGTACATATAAAAATCTGATGAGAATCCTAATATATACAGATATACTAAGAGAGATATGCCCATCTAAGCTTCATCGAGCTACGTTATCAAAAACTAATTTTCTTCTTAATTTACGTCAACTCTTCTATTATTTATTAACCTTTTAATATAGTTGAATTTATTATTTAATATATATAAATTAGCTTGTCTAATCTATTAAAGCAGCATGCAAGAAATAAAAAAGCTTTAGCAAAAAATGTGATAAATTACGACTTTTGTAGGGTAAGAAATTATAATTTTAATTTGTAATTAATTTAATACATAAGATTTATAGATAAAAAAGCTGAGCAAGTAACCAAAAAAACTCATTTTTGTGGTAAATTTAGACGCTTCCATCACTTAAGTGAAAGAAACCCACCTAAAATTCCAAAATTTGGGGGAGGGCAACCCCCTCACCTCCATGTGGTTCAGCCACTGCATATATTCACGTATATATGCCTATTTGAGCTCAAATCAGATTAATATGTACTTATTCCTTAATAACTACAAATTTTGTCTAAATAAAAGTATTTTTAATTATTATTTCGTTTTAAAATAAAAAATGAAATTCAAAATGTAATAATTAAAAAAAAATGAAAAATTCGACCGAAATTTGCCCATTTCTGGAGCTAAAATGTTGGCCTTTTTTCTAAGCTAAAATTTTGCTTTAAGTAGAGGCTCATCCCATCCCAGGGTTCTTTTCCTTAGCGGCTTCTACCTCCTGAACGAGCAAAATGTTTGCCTATCCAAATCCATGAAGCAGAGCATCCCCTGCCTTCTCCTCTCTCTCTCTCTCTCTTGAAAAATTATTGTGTACGGACAGGATACCGAGGATATCGAGCATACCGAGGGCTATCAAGCTAGGTACCGACCGCTGTACCAAGCTCGGTACTGAGCGCCACATCACATTTTTATTGATCTATGGATGCGTTCGGTTTCCGGACACAATAATTACTCCTCTCTCTATATATATATATAATCAATCCATCTGTTTCAACTTTGAAGCCACCAACCAATAACTTCATCTTCTTCTCCGCCGCCTCCTCCAGCTTCTCCTTCTTCTCCGTCAAATTATTATAATTCCTTATCTAATGGTGAGTTTTTATATTAACTTCTTATCTTATATCACCGATGTTGGTTTAATCTCATTCCAGTTATCAAGCTTGTTTTTGTGCCAACAAAATCTAAATATCTTTATTTTCCTTCAGCACAATGGAACAAGGAAATTCATCTGTCAGGCATGGAATTGTCTTCACCAACACAGAAGATGAATACCAGATGGAATTACCTCCAGGTTTCAGATTCCATCCCACAGATGAAGAACTAATCACTCACTACCTCTCTAAAAAGGTCATCGACTCCAACTTCGACCCACAACCCATTGGCGTAGCAGACCTCAACAAGTGCGAGCCATGGGATCTTCCAAGTAAGCATTCAACATCGATCTGCCTTCTTCTTCCTCCTCTTCTCTGCTCACTCTGTTTCACTTTGTTGACAGGGAGAGCCAAGCTAGGAGAGAAAGAATGGTACTTTTTCTGCATAAGAGATCGAAAGCATCTTACCGGTCTTTGAACAAATCGAGCTACTGATACTGGTTACTGGAAGGCTACAGGTAAAGACAATGAGATCTACAGGGGGAAACAGATGATTAATGAGGAGCATTGAAAGTTGGGTGAAAATAGATGGTATGCTTGGTTGTGTTGATATGAGGGGATAGAAAATGATTGACATTAATGGCTAACATTTCTCAAAAATAAGCCATTGATAGGTGAAAACAAGAGGCTCATCTATGATGGCCAGATGTTAAATATTAGTTATTTACATGATCATTCTTTTGATATTATTAGGACATATTTACTGAGCTGTATAAAATTGTATTACTGTTATTGCTTATTTTCTACAGATATAAAAGGAGATTGAGTGACAAAGAAAATAGGCATTAAACATTTATGCCTAATAGGAGTCAGGTGTTACTCCTTGGCAAGCTTTCATCATTGGTCAATAAGTAATGTTGGAACTTGAGGGATGATTGATGGTCAGCTCGATCATTCTTTTGATGGAAGTGAGGTCGAGAAAACAGAAAGGTGAACATTAAGCACTGCTAGTGTAAGTTAAAATATGGCCTCATCATACATGTGTCAAGCATGCAACCATAATATTCAAATTCTCCTAATTAACTTCGGATGCACCTCATGAGGGTTGTAGGGAAATCTTCTTGAGAGCAAGCTCTGTTAGGATTCAATGGAGATGAAAATAATTCGATCGTCTCCGAAAGACATGTCAAATCATCTAGAAAAGATATCGAAAGCAAACTTAAATCCATTGAAATGCAGGAGCATGGTCTTCGATCTCCCACGTTTGAAGCGGGGTTCTCCAAGAGAGAGAGACCCCTTCTTTTCACTCAAGATGAGAAATGAGAAAAATGAGAACTTCATTGCTTAAACTGGGGACCATGACTCTTTTATACTTCAAATATATTTAATTTTATTTCAGTTCATCATTAAAATAAAATAAATCTTCATATAGATCACGAATTTAATTAGCTCAATCTTAGATAGCATCTAATGTATAAAACCCTTTTTATATGCATAAATATATAGGACCACATATACAAATTTTCCAACAAGCTCAGCTTGAAAAACTCTTGCTTCTCGTTCAGAGACCCTCAAAACAACCACTATGTTATTTCCATCATTTCATTAATTCTCCGGAAACTCCAACAGCCTCGTTGTTGTTCTCCGGAAACTCCATCAGCCTCGTTGTTGTTCGAAGGTGAAAAAATTATAAATATGAACCATTAAAATGGTTGAATATTCTTTTGGTTGTAACATCTCATTTATTTTTTCCACCAAATTGGTCTAATGGAATTAGTGCAACTACTCTTAACTTATCCTCTACATCAAGGCTCATGTGGTTGCATGAACTATTTAAACTCACTTTAAACTTTGGAAAAGAAATCATAATTAGAGATGACATCAAGACACATACCTCTATAAAAAACCATTTGAAATAGAAAGGGACTTATGGCTTTTAGGACACTAATATACCAAGTAGAAAAGAGTAGCCAACCTTATTGACCTATTGGAGGCCAATGATGTGGGTTTTTTTGGGATCAAAATATTGACCTCTTAGAGGCAGATGGTGGTAGTTAGATCAAGGAGTCACCAATACCATTTTCTATGTTTGCCCAAAATTATGTAATTTGGTAGATTTGGGGGACTTAAATGAAGTTGAATTAATGAAAATTTAGTGGAATTAATTCAACTCAATGAGCTTGATTAAGTGGAGTCTTTGTGTTATTTAGAGTTTTAGATCTTATTCCTTCTTCTCTTATAATTAAATACCAATTTGATTATTCAAAATTATATCATATATATGTATGACCAAACTAGTGCTCAATAAGATGTAAAATTTCATCATCATCATCATCATCATCATCATTATTATTATTTGTCAACATTAAAATTTAAAGAAGTTAAATATGCCCCTACTATACATTTGGATTAATTTCTTTTTCTTTCAATTTTTATTCAAGTCAATTAGTAATTTTCAATTTTCTTACCCCTTCTACCAGTTTGCAACATTTAATATAACATTATTATGTTTGTGATCAGATTCCAAATTAATTTAAGTCCTTAATCTGTCAAGCTAATATATTTTTTGAAGTCTAGTTAGCTATGTCCTTGTTTGATTAACTCTAATGGACCACTATTTCACCTAAGAGTATCTAGGCCAATTAATTAGACTCATACCCTGATAATGCAAGAGGTTAAGCAAACATGATTAATTCAAGGTTTATGCTTCAGTAATATAAAATTTAATAATTTGGCATCCAACTCCTGAAAATGCACTATAATATAATGCAATTTATGCAGCTCTATATGTAAAATAATTTATCTCCAAATCATGATTAAGTTATGAAAATTTCTATACAAAATCATCTCACTTAGGATGTAAGATCATGTGGAAATTTTTTTATGCTATACTTTCTAAGTAAATAGAATGAATCTAACAATTGAATAGTTGAGTATGTATGCATACAAGCTCATCTTAATTATGTTAGTTCGAAGCTCTAAGGGGCTTAAATATGAAAGTGAATAGATAAATGATGTTAACTTAAGTCGTCATATTTAGATTCCGAACACAAAAAGTATTATTGGTCTTTGAAAGTATGCTGGTGAAGATAAACATATAACGACAATGATAACGATCGAAAAGACATATTCGATACTCATGATGCATGAAAATTTGATTTTATACCTTCTAGAAAATTTGAAAGTTTGAACAGCCTTCAAATCAAATGATTGAAGTAGGTGAAATGTAGCCTTTAGGAAGCTTGCCAAGATTACCACTGTTTGATTCAACCTTGCACTAATCATGCATGGAATCAAAACATGACATGTAATACTCACGATTTGTGCATCTTAATACAGTGAATTAGATGATAATCCCTATAGATCAATTAACTTAATTAATTTAATGAATCAAATTAAACTTAATCATTTCATATCTTCAATGCCATTCTCCTTAAAAAAAAAAGATTTGGACATTGTTTGAGACAACTTTCTAATTACTTATTTATAGGTCACAACCATCATTTCTATTTGACCGCTACTTTTTTACTAGTTTCAAAAAAAGTTGTACTAAAAAACTGCTTTCTATAATAGTTTTAAAAAATCATTTTCTTTATCGAACAGCTTTATAAAACAATAAAAAAGCTATCCCAAACAAAACATTGATCCGAGACACTGTTCATCTCAATGTCATGATTCATTCATTCAAAGATATTATTCATTTTAGCAATTATTTACTGATAAAAATCTTCTTCTCTCTGAAAAAGTTGATATATATATATAATTGAGTTATGATTCAAAGTGTCTTATCATCATTTCAAGACAAAAGATTAGCAAGCAAGGAAAGCAATAAGAATATATTTAAATTTTCTCCAATTTTGAGTGCATATTATAATTCCATTTATGTTCATAAATTATTAGTATGCAAAGCAAAATCATAAACTACTAGTATCTATATATGTTGATGGGCCAACGCAAATTATTCATGAAGTATATATGCATGCCATATAGCTGATACTAGAAAATATGTCCTAATTAATTTTGGGATCAGAACATTCTAAGTTAAATTTATTTAAAAAAAAAATTCCTACTTGATGTTGACATATCTTCTTAAGGATTGCACCAATTTACACACTATTCTTTGATCTAATTTTAGGGAATATTGAGCTTTCAATTTTAGTATGTTTTTATTGGTTGATTTATGCAGCTATAAATCTTCAACACTACTCCAAATCCTCTCTTATTATATATATATATATATATAACACATATCTATTTCTTCTAATCACATGATCAATGGTTAAAAACATATAATAACAATCGGACTATATATATATGTTTACAGTCATATTTCAACATGAATACTTTTAAAATTTTTATACGATAAAGGCAAGATAGCTTTCGGGATGTGCCCCAACATGTGCCCCAACCTAATGATATGACATATACTAAAAAAACATCTAATTTGTTCATAAGAGTACTGCAGATGAAGGCGGGTCGTATTTTCATTAAAAACAAAAAAAAGCCTATGCAACTTTATTTTAATATCTAAAGATGTGATTTAAATTTCGTGATCAAAAGTTGATGGGTTTGGATATGTTCAGTGATAAAAATTTCAAGACTCCACCTTATGCTGGTTGTGGTATTTGAAATATCTCTTTAGAGAATGAGTTGTAAATGAGATAGATTGGGAAAATGTGGTGGATGATTAGGTTATAATGTGGACTAATGAGATAGAGAGAGAGTGTGTTTGTACGCTAAAAGAGACAAGACAACAAGTCTGTTAGCAGATTTGTGCACTAAGGATAGTCGTTGGTTTGCGGGGATAGTAGATAAACGAGAGCGTGCATAAACTTGTATGCGAATTACCATTAAGTATTTTGGATGATGGAGATGGTAGGTCCCTATACTATTTCTATGCTACAATAAGGAACCGGTTGGTCAAAGTGCTCAAATAACAAACAAATAGTAATATAGCATGAAAGGGTACAGATTTAAAATCAATTACATTATTTATGTGACCTAATGAAAATTTAATTTTAATTATATATTATGTATGTGATCTAAGAGAAATTTAAAAAACAAAATAGGCTTAACAAATGAAATAAATATCAATTTAATAATCCAATAACATTTTTCATAAAACACGGAAAATGAATAACAAAAGAGTATTATATAGTGGTTCTTGACTTTCAGATGCCTCCGTTTCGTCTGCTAGGGTTTACGCCCTTTTAGAGATTTTTGCCCTGGCCGCCTTCGCTCCTCTTGTCGGCGGTACGTTTTCTATGGCAAAAAAATTGCTTGACCCTGGCTTTCTTGTGGGTAAGCAATCTAAATCCTTCAAAGATGTTCTTTCTGGCTCTGGTGAGTCGAATGGTTTTCCGGCTTTTCGTATTTCTTCGATTCGAGGTATGCCGACACTGTGGTTTTCTGAAGATGAGTTTTTGCATCTTGCTAAGTCATTTGAGTTTGCTTTGGTTGGGAAATTTCCCCTTAATCGGCCATCACTAGATTCTATCCGTCAGTTTTTCTTTAATCTGAAATTGTCTGGGGATTTTTCGGTTACTTTGCTGGATCAAGCTAATGTGTTAATCAAGCTTGCCAATGATTTGGATTATGCTAGGGTTTTTGCTCACCGATCCTACTTTGTTTATGGTTGTTTTATGAAAGTCATAAAATGGTCCCCTGTGCTGGATTTGTCGGAGGAATCTCCGATCGTCCATGTTTGGCTTTCTTTCCCGGGCTTACGTCCCCATCTCTTTTCTTCCCGCATCCTGTTTGGATTGGGTTCGGTCTTTGGTCGGCCGATTCAAACTGACAATGCTACGGCATCTGGTTCCCGTCCCTCAGTTGCTCGTGTTCTTATTGAAATTGATATAACGAAATTTTACCCTGATTCTGTTTGGTTGGGTCCGGAGAAGTTGGGGTATGTGCAGAAAGTTGTTTTTGAGGGCATGCCTAGTTTTTGTTGTCTTTGCAAAGCTTTAGGACATAAGAAATTGGATTTTCCTAAGCTTGTTTCAAAATCTTTTCCGGTTGTTAACTCTATCCCCCAGGTGATTCCCCTTGTCCCTGTTTCTCCCTATGTCCCAATTATTTCTCCTGTTTGTGATAATTCTGCGGATAAGGGTGATGTTGTTTTGGAGCGAGGAGTTTTAGATTGTCAAATTATTGTTAATGATCCTACAGTTGATGCTTTGCCTTCAGCGGTTAAGGTGGGTGAGGTCTTGCCTGATGTTGATTGTCAAGTTTGCTCGCCTTATGCTTTGGAGCCTTCTGGTATGGCTGTGAGACTTGTTGATCCTGTTTTATTTTCTCCTAATGTTGATATTTCCAATGACGTTGTTGATGGTTCTGTTTTGGCTCATAATAATGTGAATGTTATCGATTCTCCTCGCGTCGATGGTGCGCGCGAGGGTGTGAGTAACTGTACTGTGGATGCTAGGGAAGGTGTTCAAAGGATGGATAATAGTTTTGGTATAACTAAGGATGTTAATTTTGCTTTATCACCTAATGCGGCACCTTTTTTTCCACCTACTTTACCGTCTACTTGCAATGGGATCTTGCCGGTTAACATCTCTGTGGCTCTTTCGGGTTGGTTCGTATTGGTAGCTTTCTCCACCTTTTGGACGGTCCTTGTGTGATTCTGTGGTGCTGGAAGCCTCTACCATTTACTGAGCCTGCGTTTTATTGTAATTTTCTCGTTATTTTTTTTCCGGCTTTCTCGTATTGTAACCTTGTTTTTTTTATTTAATAGATTGTTGTTTGTTATATATATATATATATATATATATATATATATATATATATATATATATATATATATATATATATATATATATATATAATATATATATCTATATATATATATATATAGTGGTTCCTGAGGAGTTTTATTACATCCAAATTTCTTGAAGATGGTTGTTAGAGTTTTTTATGATCCAACTTAAGTTTTTTTTATGTATTTTTCTGTTAGCTTTAGGTGTTCTTTTCTTTAGTTTCTTATATGGCTTATTTCGCAATTGGTATAGCCTTTTGTGTCTTTAAATAGGCTCTATAGATTGTAATTAATTGAATAGCCAATCAATAAAACTTCTGATTCAGCTCTCTCCCTCTCCCCCTTCCTTCTTTCAGTCCTCCAAAGCTGAAGAAAACTTTTTTCCTCCCAAGAATCTTAGCAATTGAGTAGTTTGAAATAGTATTATATAATGGTTCTTGTGGAGTTTTATTTTGGAAAAGTGATGAAGAAGTATAATTGATTAAAATGTTGACGTGAGAATACATTGATTCCCAAAACTTGTGGAAACACATGATAGAAAATATTGAGCCCTAGTGATATTGAGCAAGTGTCGATGTAAAATTTTTTCTTAGTACAAAAACTCTCATGTAAATCTTGAGCATTCATCAACCAAAAAAAAAAAAAAAAAAATGTTGTCCTCAAAGTGCCGCGACATGATAAGGTCCTTATATGTCAGAATAAATGAGATCAAGCACAAGTTTAAATACATTACGAGAAATAAAGAGCAATTGATGTTGTTTAGCTAGTAGGAAAATGCGGCAAATGTTGGGCTCATTGAATTTGGAGCTGACACACTTTAGCTTATCCATAAGTTGATTTTATTTTTCTATTAAACGGATTTTCGAGCCGATTGTGCCAAATGTGCGCATAAATGCTATTGATGCATTCATCATTGTTTAAATTTTCAATATTGAGGTTGGAAAGATCTCCATCGGAAAATCTTATTTTCCTCAATTCGTTGAAACCGATTCCTAATTAGATTGATCTAGATCTCAATATATAGTAATCTCCCAATACAAAATAATACTTGAAATCTCTTTTGATAGGGAATTTAACATACAAAAGATTTCAACGCTATTATTTATAGTCCAAGAATAAACAAAATTTTAATCATAGAATTAAGATCTAATTCAACAATACAATCCGATTAATCGCACAATAATATCCCACAAAGAACAAACATTCTAGATATTGATGGGTCTCCTCCAACGAGGAAGAAGACAAAAGACTGAGGGAAAGAGGACAAGCGAGTTAATGCTCAAAGGGAAGAATGGAAGTAGAAGAGAAGAATTCAAGATAAAGCTACAATGTGTTGCTCAGCGGATATGGTGCATGGCATGAAGTGGAGAGGAGCCTATATATATAAACTGCAACTCTTAGGAGCATACAGTGAACCGAGACTCTTTTGTCTTCATGCTTTCAATTGCAGCTTTAATGAATACCATGATTGGAATCATTTTTGCTTGGTTCATTTTTGGGCTAGTACATGCATGTAAGAGCACACATCAATAAGGAAATATAACAAAGAGAATATTATGATATTATCAATATATATATATCACAATAATGAAGGAAATATTATAAATTTCTTTCCTAATTACTAATTATTTGAGATAAAATTGATATGGTAACTTTTTTAAATTTGTTAAATTCATTTGTCATTTTTTTGAGTAGGATAAACGCTTGAATCATATCTATCAAAATATTCAAAATTACTTTCAACAAGTACGTTATCAATTTGAATACAAAGTGACGAAGTCAGAAATTTTTTATGTGGGGCCCAACTTTTATCTTATTTGAGTCGATTTTTATATTCAGATTCAATTAATCACTTTAATGTTTATATGTATTATGAAAAATTAATATATTCTATGAAGTTATGTTTGCAAATTGAAGAAGAAAATACGTTTATTATTATTATTATTATTGAAACTGCTCATGAAAAGCGTCTGATAAAGACTTTTCTAAATTTCGGAGGAGGGGCACGTGCCCCCTAACGGATCTATTATTTTTTATTGTTTGAAGTAAATGGTAAAATACTGCCTTCTAAATTTTTGGGGGCTCTGCTAGGGTTTCTTCTCGCCGCCGCCAGGGCGCTGGTTTTGCTCTCTCCCTCCTTCCTCCTCCTCCGGCTTTCGCCGGAGGACTCCTCTTCTAGGGTTCTCAGCATCCTGCACCTTGTTTCTTACATGGAGTCCCTTTCTGCATCTGATTTTCCTCCGTTATCGGCGCATGCAGGAGGATCTACCTCCTCTGCACCTTCTCGTGTGTGGAAAAATATAGTGACAGACTCTGTACCCATATCTAAGGATCTTCCTCTCTCTTTCCTCCCTCATGAACCAGAGATCATTCCTTTCGCTGGGGATCGACTGGTAAAAGGGGCGGAAAACTGGAATCTTTGTCTGGTTGGATACTCAATTGGTCGTCGTCCTTACTATGAAGCTCTTCTTGGAGCGATTCGCAAAACCTGGACCCTTAAGGGATCGATGCAACTTCTCTCGCTATCCGATGGATTCTTCCTTCTTCGCTTCACCACAGAGGAAGATTATGATATGGCATGGTCTAAAGGTGTGTGGTTTTTTTAGGGAGGCCTTTCCTGCTCCAAAAAAGGTCGCCTAAGTTCCGACCAAAGCGAGAAAACTTCACTTCAATTCCCATCTGGGTGAAAATTCATGATTTGCCTCTGGTCTGCTGGAACTCAGAAGGAATCTCTCGCATCGCCAGCAAAATTGGCATCCCGCTAGCTGTTGACACCCTTACTGCACAAAGAACCCGACTTACCTTTGCCCGCGTCTGCATTCAAGTAGACGCCTCTGCTACTTACCCCGAGGAGATCCCGATCTCTATAGAGGACGATGTCTTCAACCTGAAAATTCAATACAAGTGGAAGCCCACTCTTTGTGAACACTGCAAATTGATGGTGCATGCTTCCTCTTCTTGTCCTTCCAAACCTGAGACTGCTACCACTAATATCATACATCCTCCACAGACTTTGCTCCGTGGTCGAAGCAAAAGCAGAAAGCCACAAGGTAGGACAACATCGTCGTCTCCTAACATAACTCCCTCTTTTATCCCTTCTTCCATTCAACTTGCGGCTCCCAATCCTCAAGTTCTAACAGGCCCGTCCTTGGCGGAAAGCTCCAAGGCTCAGAGCCCCCTGTTAGGTCCGGCTAAACAGACTATCATTCAACAGAATCCCAGCCTACCTCCCCTTCCTCCTCCGCCAACCACATCCACCTTCCACACCCAACTTCCCCCCACTGCCTTATTACCTACTCCGGTTTTGCCAGTTTCAAACATTCCCAACCTCAACTCTCCCCATGAAACCTCATCATCCTCAACCTCCTCCTTTAAGCCCCCACCTACAAATATTCAATCTCCCAATAAGTTTGATGCTCTTCACCTGTTGGCTGAAGACCTAGACAACTCAGCTGATGATTCTTCCTTAGAGATAGACTCCTCTGCTCGGGTCAAAGAGAAGGAGAAACCTCAAACTCACTCGGGTAAGCAAAGCAAAAATGCAAAGGGGAAGCAAAGCAAAAAGACCCCGGCAAACAACCGTTAATATGTCTTTGCCGATAATCGCAAGTTGGAACATTAGGGGCTTCAACAGCCCAGATAAAGTATACTGCTGTAAGCGCCTGATTTCGTCTTTTAATTTGGATGTGCTCTGCATTTTGGAGAATAGAATTCTCCAGTCTTCCCTTCTCAATCCCTTCTTCTGTGAATCTCATATCATTTTTCCCATGGAACAATCATGCCACAACTTTAATCTGGCGTCTCCTGGCCGGATTTGGATCAAGTGGAACACTGCCAAAGTTAATTTCACACCAGAGATTATATCTCCTCAGCTCATCTCAGGTATTATCACTGGAGCTTCCTTTCCTCCTTTTACGTTATCTGTTATTTATGCAGAAAACGATCGGGATGCTCGTACACCTCTTTGGGATATGATTAGAACTTGTGCTGACTCAATCTCTAATCCCTGGATAATAATGGGGGATCTCAATTGCTGTCGTTTTGCTGCGGACAAACTGGGAGGTAATGCCTTATCCCACAGCAGCTTAGGGGAACTGAATTCTGTTATCTTTGATGCTAACATTGAAGACTTAAACTCGGTGGGTAACAAATACACTTGGTTTAACCAGCAAACGAATAACCCCATACACATAAAATTAGATAGAGTTATGGTCAATGAGCATTGGGCCTCCTCTTTCCCGAACTCCTACTACTCGGTTCAGGCCCCGTCCTGTTCTGACCACTGTCCACTCATTCTGCACTCTACTGTTAATATTCCAACCCCTCACCGCTTCCTTTTTAAAAACTATTGGACTTCTCTAGATGCGTATTGGTATATCCTACTTGATGTTTTCTCTGGCAATCAAGTAGGTAACCCGTTGGCTGATTTTTGTTGTAAACTTCGTGATTTAAAAAGGAGGCTCAAACTGGAGTCTTGGACTAATGCCAATGCTATTAAGGAACATCTGGACTCCCTCTATAGACAACAACTCCTTTACCTACAGCAGACCTTGGACTATCCTTCAAATGAGTCTCTTACTAGCTATTTGAAAGATATCAATCACCAAATCACGAAATTCACTTCTCTTCATGTCTCTTGGATTATTCAGAGAGCTAAGGCTTCTTGGTTATCACAGGGGGAAGACGACTTGAAGTTCCTTTATAACAAAATTCGACGCCGCAGGGCCAATAATAATGCAGTTGTGAATATTGGTGCCACCTCTCACTGTTTAAGTGATGACATTATTTATGATATCATCAAACATTACCAAGATCTTTACAACTCCCTTGATTGAGGATTTAAACATAGATCGTTTTCCTGTTGGTAATAAACTTCATGCTACTATTGCTGACATTCTTATTACTTCTGTTACTGATGCTGAAATTAAGCAGGCGATATCTGATGGCAAAGCATCTTCCTCCCCTGGGCCAGACGGGTTTAACTATCATTTTTATAAAAGAAGCTGGCATATCATTGGGCCCATTGTCTGTAAGGCTGTCAAATCCTTTTTTATTTCGGGTATTATGCCAACCGGTATAAAAGCAACATCACTTACTTTGATTCCTAAAACTAAACATGCTGCTACATTCAATGACTTTAGGCCCATTGCTTTATGTAATGTCATTTATAAAATTATCTCCAAGATTATTGCTAATAGGCTAAAGCATGTCATGCCTCTCATTGTGAAAAATAATCAAGCTGGGTTTATTAAAAATAGAGTTTCTACGGATCATATTATCTTAGCCCAAGAAATTCTTACTTATGCAGCTAGGGGGAAAAAGAATTTTTTGTGTGCTAAATTTGATATTCGTAAAGCATTTGACACTATTTCCAGGGAATTTATACTTGCTAGACTACTTCAAAAAGGTTTTCCCCCTCTGTTTATATCTTGGATCAAAAGCTGTATTTCCAATGTCAACTATTCTATTGTGATTAAAGGAGCTCTCCAAGGGTACTTCCCTTCTTCGGCTGGGTTAAGGCAGGGCTATCCCCTAAGCCCGTATTTGTTCTGCATTGCTATGGATGCCTTCTCCTCGATTCTAGATGACAATCTTTTTGTGGGAGCTAATTTCAAGAATTTTAGGTTAAGTCATCTACTTTATGCAGATGACTTACTTGTCTTTGGAGATGCTACCTGCAGTAATTGTACCATCCTTATGGAAACTATCAATATCTTTACTAAAGCCTCGGGTCTTCATATTAATTTGGGGAAAAGCTCACTTTTGCTACCTAAGCACCTCACTAATGCTGCTGACATTTGTAACTCCCTTCCATTATCTCTAAAGGATAGCATTCCTTATCTTGGTATCCCGATTTCCTTCAGGAAATTAAAATACTCTGACATCTCTTCTTTAATTGATGATATTACTTGGAAACTATCTGTGTGGAATGCTAAATTGCTCTCCTTTGCTGGTAGACTTCAATATTTGAAATTTACTATGTTAAACTCTATTGCTTATTGGATTAGGGGTGCTATCTCAATCAAAGGTGCTTTCAAACTCTTTAGGAAAGTGGCTTCCAAATTTTTGTTCTTTGGTGACATATCTGTGGGGAAAAAACTGCATCTTGTTAGTTGGGATAACGTTTGTAAACCCAAAGATAAGGGAGGACTTGGTATATATAGCATCTCTGCATTACAACATGGTTTTAATTGTTCTCTTATATACAGATTATATAACAGACCGTCTCCTTTGGCGTCTTGGTTGTTCAGTTATTACTCACCTTGGAAACAGCCTCACTCCAAAGCTTCAAAATTTTGGAAATCAATTTGTAGCACTGCTGTTACTTCTAAAGATATTTGGAAATTCAAAGTTACTACTAACTCCCCCTTTTCTTTTCTCTGGGATAGCTGGTGTAATTCTATTAGACTGGTTGATTTAAACCCAGAATATGCTAACTATGAGGATGTTAGTGTGAGCAATTTCATTTCCCCTGATGGCTGCTGGAACATCCCTATTAATTTTCCCAAGTATGGTCTCTAATGCTATTCTCAGGGTTAGAATTCTGGACAAAAATACTGACTGCTTATCTTTGGCTAATAATGCTAAAGCTAATTTTAAAGGTTTTATCACTGACTTTTACAATACTATCCCGAATTGCAACTGGAAGGATTATATTTGGCATTCGAAACACTCGCTGAGATACTCTACTTTTGCCTGGCTTTCTTTGGTAGGGGGACTTAAAACGGCTATGGAACTCCATCGTAGAAACATTGGGGTGGATCTGACTTGTTCTTTATGCTTGAACCACATTGAGAGCACTAATCACATGTTTTTTGATTGTAATTACAGCCATTTCATCATTACTGCTCTCATCCCTAAATCAGCCAATATTCTACTTCGACCAAACTTGATGCAAATGTTTGACTGGGTAAATGAAAACCAAAACTTCACTCCCCAAACCAAGAGGCTTTATTTCATTACCATTTGCTGCACAGTTTATCATGTTTGGAGAGAGAAACGAGAGGAAATTTGCTTTAGCTGCCTCTAGCACTACCACTGTCTTGATTAAGATCAAGAAAGCTATCCTTTGCAAGGTCTCCAAATGGTGTGATGGAGACTTGTTGAGAAACTTTGCTATTTAGATAAATTTGCTGCATGTGAGCTCTGGGCTTCACTTGCTCTGTTTTTGCTTTTAGCATCTTATGAATTATGGGGTATCTCTGTTCCTCTGTTTTGCTAAGTATCAATTGCCACTGATTGCTGCTGCTGTCTCGGTAGCAGTCTGAATGCAATTCCGGGAGACTTCAGATCTGACTCCACCCGTTATCATTATGATCACCTGGACGATGATGAAGCTCCCATTATTTTCCCTTGGACGGCCTTATGGCAACCAGGGAATTGTCCGGCTGCTACTTTTCTCTTGAATTTAAATTTCTGAGTCCAGGTGCTTCTTGACTTGGGAGCTTTTTTTGAGAACAGCCTTCTCTGTGTTAATCTTGCTTTTAATTTTCAGCAGTTTTCCTTTACTGTGGTATAGGTTTTGGTACAGGATTTTTATGCTCTTCAGCAGCACAAGCTGTTAGTCTAGTTTTGTTTTCTGGTTTTCTTTTTATTCTGTGGTTATGACTGTAAGTTTCTGTTGAATCTACTGGTTGGTTGTGGTAGATTTCAACATTTATTTTGTTCTCTTATTTCTTGTTTGAAATAAAATGGGCTCATGCCCCTAATTTTTCCAAAAAAAAAAAAATACTGCCTTCTTAATTTATAGTCTTATCGGTTCATTTGCTATGTTTTTAGGCTTAAGAAAATAAAATGTCGCATATTTTTTAAATTTCAAAGAGCCGTTGCAAAATCAGTAGAACTTCGAAGGCAAATGATCAAATTAACATTTAAGTACGGCTGCATTGTGATTGGACGCATCAAAGAAAACAATGCCATAATCATTTCAGGTGGATTAATTAAAATATTGATAATTTTATTAGAAACAATTAGTTGAAAAGACAGCTTAACCACATAATATTATAATATTAGACTTTAAAACTAATCGATTTATTATTTCAACGCATCAACTTCAATAAGTGTAGCATAGCAATTAAAATATGAGCAACGATCCGTTGCCCGATTTTTTTTTTTTTTTTTCATTTTCTCATACTTAACAGTATTTTTATTATTTCTCTGCTATTCTTTTAAAGTGAGACAATTTTAATTAAATTAATTGTTATTCCTCTTAAATATCATGTGAGAGATCTCACTATATTGATTATTATTTATTTGAGAATATAAAACAAAAGAGAAAATTATCTCCAACTTTTCTGTTGGAAAAGTTATTCTGTGTGGTCACCGAATGACATACAGAGATAAATGAGAAGTCGCCACGTTATTTTGTTTTTTGCTGTGTATCGCTACTGTGTACCACTCGGTATCAGTAGTTGGTGCTACTCCTATGCATTTTTTTTGGGTCGTCTGAAATAATTTCTTTGCACATAATAATTGATGTTGGGTCTTCTGCTTGACTTTGATGGTGCTACTTCTATGCAATTTTTTTGCTCCTTTGAGGTTAACAAATGTTGATTCTACACTACAATGGTTGTGATTTTTTTAAAAAAGGTGATGATGAAAACCCTAATGCAGTGCAACTTTTTGCAACTAGATGACAAAGGTGCCTTTAATTAGATATCAACGAAAATTTTAGTCGCCTTGGACGATAATCAACATTGAATTCGTGCTTTGGATGCTATTGGCGGGTTTCCTTGAGCCCTGCTATTTTATGTTGGAGGCAACCGGTGGGCGAGTTACATACAATAGCTAATAGTAAATTTTTTTAAGAAAAAAAGATGAGATGGGAATATGAAGCTTGTGGTTTGACCTTTAAAAAAGTAAACTTAAGCTTCTGCTTCTTATAGTAGCTTTCTAGTACAAAATTTAAAATTTTTATACTAAAAAGTTGCATTAAGAAGCTTTAAGAAAGCCATCGCAAACGAAATCTTACCCTTCAAATCATTTTCATTATAGTTATATGTTTAACTAATAGTTTCTCGGTTAAGCTGATAGGATTTCTTATATGCTGATTGTGTTAATGACATTGATAATCTTTGCCTGCTATTGATTTCTTAGTTTTGGACCATATAAAACTTTATTGATGTGTGAAACAACAACCACTATCATTTTATGGTTACCTAAATGACTAGAGAAGCAAGTAGAGCTCTTTCCGATTTTTTAGGAGAATTAATTTTCTGATATATTTATAAAAAAAATGGTAATAATTTAAAATAAATTTGGTGTCATTATGGATTCAACAAAATAGGGGTGTTGAAATTTGTTTCTTATTTCTAAAATAAAGATAGATTTTTTTTTTTTTTTTTTTTTTTTTTTTTTTTTTTTTTTTTTTATGTCCAACTGATAATTCTTTTGCATAGAGGGATGATAAATCAACTGATAATTGAGCGGAGAAAATTAATGAGACATTAAATTTCCTTAGTCAATTTAAATATTTTTGAATTAAATTCAATTTTTGCTGCCATTATTATTTTATTTCTTAGCTGGGTGGACATTAATGGTTTATTTTTGGGATTTTGTTTGACCAAATTCTATTGAAATGTGTTAGATCTATACAGAATCTGATTGCGTCGATCAATCGAGTTGTACTAACAGACCTCAATTTTGTCTGTTGGGCTCAGCGTGGAGCTCGTTAAGAAGTTGCAGGGGGATATATAGCGCTCTCGTTGCTCTGAGGTTCGGGGTCAAAACTTCCCAAAATTTGTAAAATGTACGAACACTCCTACAACACCACAATTTTTAATGATGGAGTGATCGATGTAGCGAGCACTTCAGGCTTAGACTGGAGATAAAGAGTAGAGAGTTGCGGTGCTCCAACCCCCAGTGTTGCAGCGCTGCGAGTTGGGTTGGAGACAAAGAGTGGAGGGTACAGTGCTCCAAGCCCTAGTGCCGTAATGATATGAATTGGGTTGAGCAGTTTTTCTTCACTCTTCTTCTTATTTCAGGTGAAGGGTTGCATCCTTTGGATGTTCTTAAGTGCATTTCTTAGTTGTTTTGAGGAGATAATTGCGTGTGAGGTAAGGAGAGATAAAGAGAGAGTACGAGAAAAGAGATATATATAATTTCTCTCAATTTTCATAGTCGATTTCTAGGGGTTGGTGTGATTTTATGATTTTTTTCTTGTTTAAGATGTTTTCATGTTAAATCTTGGTGTCCTTCTTTCTTCGCTGCATTTTTATTTTTCTTATTTCTTTTGTTGTGTGATTGTACTATCCAACAAAACGAAGATTGTATCATTCAATTGGACATGTTATTGGGCAACTCAATTTGACAGCACTCTTTTAGTATTCTTGTCACCTTGCAAATTTATTTCTTGTCAACATAACTCATAACCTCCCAAAAAAAAAAGAAAAAGAAAATAATAATAATAATAATAATTGGTCGGTCTGTTGGCCTTCACAGAGTCTTTGGGGTGCAAGACATCTTATTTTAGGTGCAACGCCAAAGCAGATCTGTCGGCTAATTATATATATATTAAACCAAAAAAGAAATATAAGAGGCCATGAAGCTAATGAAAAAAAGTAGAAGAAAATACAAAAAGAATACTATCTGAAGGCTCACTAATTGGCTGAGGCTCCCAGCTTCTCCGAAGCCACGCACAAACTCTCCAATTTGGTGAAGATAGCCGCGAAGAAAATAATCCAACTGACCAGCCAAGGCAACCGAACAAGGGATCAACACCAAATGTTGCCATGAGCCATGACGACGAAGAAGCGAGCCCCAGCCACATCATAGCCCAGCACATCCATGACCAACAACCATAGAGAGAAAAACAAGGGGCAAACACGGAGAACTACCGACCCCGTCTGCCCCTCCCTCGAGACCTCCCATATGTCGGCTAATAATATTAATCAGTAGTAATTAAAGATCCTCTTTACATCATTCTTTTAATTTGAGTTAGTCTTGGCTTATAAATGGCTCTATTATATATATTTATATTTGGCCACATGCAATTAATTTTGATCTTATATCAAATTATTGAAAAGAAATTTTATGATTTAATTAATTATTAAATACAGGTTTTAGTGGGAGTTTAATTTATGACTCTCTCACTCTCTAATAGCATCATTAAATTTGGTGGAGTTTTGATAAATATTGTCAAAAGTTATATTTTCTTTGTTAAAATATAAAGAAATAAGAACTTATAAAAATAGTCAATTATAAAGATAGAAAAAATAAACATTATAATTTGTATGTTGATACTATTAAAAATTAGGTAAATATATGTTTGTACAATTAGATTTTTTTTATTTATGTATCATGTATTTGTTCTACGAATAAATTTTAACTAGGTATTATAAACTCAATATAATGTTTATTATGATTATTTTTACGTGCTAGAATATTCATTATAGTCGTGGGAGAATTCAATATTTTAAATTTATATAAAGATGTAGTATACAGACAGATAAAACAGAAGAAAATATGAGATGCTAGATATTGTTCTATTATTAGTGGACTATTAATAGCTATATTTTTTATGTATATAATTTGAATTTGGGTAAATTTTCTTTTAAATAGATCCTACATAATTAAAAAGAACTATAAATGGATTATAGTGAATTTGATGGTTCAATTATGCTTTGAATTGAGAGTTTTTCTTCTATCATGATCCAATTCAATGTGATTTGCCATAATTTATGATCAAATTGGGTATAAATTGTGGCATATATTGTCTCCTTATGTTCAACAATTTTCATTTGACATCGTCAATAATTTGATGATGATCATCCATAAAAGAACAATATATGATATTAAACGAATTAATGATAATGTTTGACATTCGCTAGCCATCAATGTCTACTAATGTATGTCATCTAACATCTTTTAACAATTGACATCCGAAGTTCATGGCCTCTAACTAAATTTAGTCAACCACCAATGATCAACATTTGCCAGCAATTAATACATAATATCAAGCAACCATTGACATTCAATGTTTGCCAATGATAGATGTCTGACATATATCAACAACTAACATCTAAAGTCCACAAACAACAGGAACTTGATGTAAATCATTCATGGACGCCTAATGTCCACCAACAACTAATGTTATTCATATACTATCTCCTGATGATTGTCATTTTTAAACCCCAACTTCGCTTGACGTTCGCGGTTGACAGAAACTCACTTTCATATAAGTTGATTGGTCATCTCGTTGTGTAGAAGAATTTCACTTCAACAAGATTAAAAAAAAATTAATAAAATTCATATCAAATAAATAAGGATATGATTGGGAAATCAATAATTTAGAAAGAAGAAATTAATTTCAACTCCCCTCTATTGTTCAATCCATAGAGACACTTAATTTATTTCAATTATTGCCATTTTTTTAATAAATATATCAGCCGGAAAGAGGTCTACTTAGCTCTCAATCAATTCGGTATTCGGTCTTTGTTAAGGATAAAGTAATAGAGGGTTGTTGTTTATTACATCAGATCGAAAATTAAATAAGAAATCAATATTAGGTAAGCGATTATTAATGTCATTAACATAATCAACATATAAGAAATCTTATCATCCTAACTAAGAAAGTATTAATATACAAAATATTATAATCACAATTTTAACAATACACATTAAGATTCATAGAACTAAATATTGATGCGATTTGAACGGTCTTTTTGGGACAGTTTTTTCGTTTTTTTTTTTTTTTTTATAAATAAAACACAGATCTATTAATGAAAATAAAAAAGCGGATACAACAGCAAAAGGAAGGAAATAAAAACTAAAAAAAGACAGCCTCTCAAAACAAAAAACCCCGGGAACAAGCAACAAGAAATCCAAAAAACCCCGGGGGGGGCTCAGTAGTCGACCGAGGCTATAAGCAACCTCGAAACCGCACAAGGACCATCCAATAGAGGTTGTTTTCGTTGTTTTGTTTTTCAAACAGCGACAACAATCTCATTTCCCTATTGATTCCTTCTTCTTTTTTTCATAATGTTTTTAAAATTTTCTGTGATGAAAAGTTATTTTTATAACAAAAATAACTAAGTTGTTATCCCCACAATAATTTCACAATAAATTTTATAAAGAGCTGAAGTCGTCCCAAACAGACGTTAAATAAAGTGATTAACCACAACTAAAGCATATGAGATGTTCGATCTAATGATAGTCAAACAATTGAAGTTGCCATCAATTAGCTCAGAGCTTGCTTTGAATACACCTTAATATAAATCCTTCTTGACCTTGTGAACCTACTCTAGATGAACAAAATTGAATAATCTTGCTAGTTGCTCCATGTATATTGTTTTTATTGAGATTACTATTGTGTGTTAGAATATTTACAATAACAGAGAGAATGTAAATATCTTAGATTTGCATGAAGATTTAGCACACTGATAGATAAAAGAAAAGTTTAATAAGAGATATAAGAATTTTTATGTGTTTGAAGGGGGAAAAATTAGGGGGCTTGTCCTATTTGAAATAATTAATCATGCAATTAGTAAGATAACACAAGTTTATGTTTCCCCTCAATTGGAGAAGTGAGGATTATAAAGTTGTGTAAATAATAACATGATCTCCTTTAATTGCATTAAAGATCATTGGAGAAGTAGTGGATCACTGGAGAAGTAGTGGAGGGTAATAACAACGAATGGGCGACGATAATTATTAGCTTCAATTATTGGTGTTGAACATTAGATGGAGAGTTAGAGTTCTTAGGATATTCAGTCTCTCTCCAATATCAAGTATATGTTCTTAGGAGATTTTATGTATAGTTTTAGGAGTGGCATTTTAGTAAATTTAGTCAAAATTCTCTAAATGTTAACTGAACAAGAAATAAGAAATGATTTGACACGTCATTCTTATTTCTGGTTTCTAGGAGGTTCGGTCTAGTCTTGTATTTGTCTATTTAAAGCGTTGTCTGTCTGTACTTCAAGGAAATCAAATACAATACGTGTTTTCTGTTTCATCTTTATTCTACTCAGCTCACTGCCTCTGTAGTTCAACATGGTATCAGAGTGTTCTCTCTTCCTCTGAATTTCTTTCTCTTAATCGATTGATTCTCTTCCTTCTGTTTTTTTTCGCATCCGTGATTATGGCTGGATCTTCCTCTTCTTCTACGTCTATTGATCTCGAAACTCTCTGTTCTCCGATTCAAACCCCGCCTCAGCTCAAATTTTTGATGAACAGCATCAAAAATCTTGTTCCAAATTCCTTGAATACCGATAACTTCTCTATCTGGAAGTCGCAAGTTGAGAAAAATTTTTACGCCAATGGATTTTTTGGTTTTCTTGATGGAACGAATCAATGTCCTCCAATCTCTGATTCAGTTGAAGCGGCGTCTTCTTCTAATACGTCGTCTCCTCATGCAATTTGGTCACTTCTTGATCAAAATCTTGATGCTGCCTTGTTCTCTATCATTTCTCCATCTATTCTTCCTTATGTTCTCTCCTTGTCTCATTGTCATGAAATCTGGTCCACACTTTCCCTTCGGCTTCAATCCACGACCAGATCCCGTGTCATTCAACTGAAGAATGAATTGCATCATCTTATCAAAGGTGATAAAACTATGCAACAGTATCTTCTTGAAGTAAAATCTAAAGTTGATTCCATCACTATGAGCGGCAGCACCATAGATCCCGAGGATATCATTCTTTATACGCTTAATGGCCTTCCCGCCTCCTATCAAGCGTTCAAGATGGCTATTCGCACGAATCTACAACCGCTTTCGTTGTATGATATGTACAGTCTTCTCTGTAGTGAAGAACAGATTGTTTTACAAGAAGCAACTCGTGAGCTTCAAGCCGTTCAGCTCTCCGATAACAATCTTGCTCTTACCGCGTCACGTGGTCGAGGACGAGGTCGATCAAACAATCAGCGTGGTAATCGTGGCCGACGCCCCTTCCCGAATAATGGCCGCACAGAGAAGCCCTCTTATCGGAATATTACCTGTCAAATTTGTTCTAAGATAGGTCATTCTGCCATTCGTTGTTGGTATCGCACAGATCCGACGTATACCGACAACTTCAACAATACAGCTCTTTTCAGCACACCTGAATCTTCTCGTCCATCTGAATGGGTATTGGACAGCGGTGCTTCTGTTCATCTTACCTCGGATGGATCTCAGCTAAGTACTACTGAACCATATACTGGTTCATCTCAAGTTGTCATCGGCAACAGGCATCAGCTTCCCGTTCACAACACAGGTAGGGGTCTTCTGCCTACTCCATCAGGTAATCTCTATCTCAACAAATTACTTCATGTTCCAAATCTTGCGTTTAACCTTCTCTCTGTGCATCAGTTAACTACTGATAACAATTGCATTGTTACCTTTTCCTCTACTGGATATCAAATACAGGATGCGACGAACAAACAGCCGCTTCTTCACGGACCGTGCCACAACGGCATCTACAAGATCCGTTCTGATATAAATTCGTCAAATCTGGGATTGCTCTCTGTGCAAACCATACCCGATTTATGGCATATTCGTCTTGGACATCCTGCTGTCTCTACTATTAGTCGTTTAGCTAGTTTACATTCTGAAATTTGTACTTCTGATTCTCATCATTCTTGCAATACGTGTTGTTTAGCTAAAAGTAAACGATTGTCATTTTTACCTTCTACAACAACTACTACTGCAGCTTTTGAACTTTTGCATTCTGATGTTCAACACTAAACATCAAATGAACTGTGTTGATTCTTCTGATTAAAAAAAGTTCATTTAATGTTTAATTGAATTAATAATATAATAATTAAGCAATCTTGAATTTGTTAGATTTCTCTATGAAATGCTCAATTTAACAATAATCATGCAAGATTAAGAGATTGCTTGGTCATTCCATTTTCACAAAATTTTCAATTACTTTTAAGTGTTTTATTTGGACACATCTGAACCTAGATTGGAAGCCTATTGGTTGGATGAATTATCTAGTGCCGTACCAATCATTCATCAACCCTAAAGTCCATCCTTCACTATTAGCCATGGAGACAAGCGAATTAGTTATAGTTAGTTTAGCAATCAAATTAAAAGTCTCTTGGTTCTATCACTCATTCTATTGATTTTATAAAATTGGTGATACATCATAAGTAAAAGTAACTTTTCAAAAGAGATGTTCTTTCTTTTATAATGGCATTTTGCTAGATACTAAAACGTTTGGCCTAACAAAAAAATAGCTAGCTAGGTTACTGTTTATCAATAATAGCTTCATGTCTCATTCATCCAAAGAGAAATGATGACTTTCTTCATGATAATTTGTTGAAGAACAATATTTTTATTATCATTAAAGGAAGTGAGTCACACCTTATCAATAATAGCAACAACATAATCATTATAATAATCATACTTCATTATTTCTTATTAAGATTCTTCCTTCTATTCATTCATTTTTGATAATAATTTACTTCTCTTTCAAATTAGAATCATGAATTAATATCATATTCTAAGACATAAAAGGAGGATACCGTTAATTAAGGCTTTGTTTGAAATAGATTTTTTACTGTTTTGTAAAGCTGATATAGAGAAAATAACTTTTGAAAGTTGTTAAAAAATCACGTTCTAGTGCAAAAGTTTTTTGAGAGCAATTAAAAGAAATGGCTAAACAAAAATTACAGTTGCAATCTGAAAATCAAAGCAATAGTAAAATTTTCACAAACAAAATCTAACTCTCTAATAAATGATAGTAAATATGGAGAGCTTTCTCAAATCATATGTAAGAGAAATATATAATATTTAACTTAAATAAAATCCTCTAATTGTGAGAGATTAAAAACATAATAACATTGAGAAATAGTAAAAAAAACTTATAAGTATGAGAAAATCAAACTGAAATATTCAAGCAAAAAAAAAAAAAAGAAACATATCGTTGCTCATATTTTAATTGCTATGCTATACTTAAAGTTGATGTGTTGAAATGATAAATCGATTGGTTTTAAGGTCTAATATTATAATATTATGTAGTTAAGTTGTCTTTTCAACTAATTAATCCACCTGAATTAAAATGATTATGGTATTAGTTTCTTTGATGCTTCCAATTATAATGCTGCCGCACTTACTTTTTATGTGATCATTTGCCTTCCAAGTTCCACTGATTTTGCATTGGCACTTTGAAGCTTAAAAAGTAAGCGATATTTAATGATGTATTCAGTTATGATTTCTATCATAGAATTGTGGTAATTATGCTCGGTTAAACACACACCAAATCTTACACCTCATTTTAGGCTTCGTTTGGGACGATTTTTTTATTGCTTCTTAAATCGGCTTTCTAGTACAAAAATTAAGATTTTTGTACTAAAAAGCCGCTTTAAGAAGCAATAAAAAAGCCGTCTCAAACAAAACCTTAATGAGCCTCCTAGTGAGAATGGATTGATCTTCAGCTTACCACTCCCCACTTATAAGTTATATATGCAACTTCCTCAAACATTTCGATGACCTCACCGCCACACATACAACTGCCTTTGAAACTCTGATCGACTTCTTGAGTCACTCACACAACCAATGCCACAAGCTCTTATCATGTCACAACTCACATAATCCCACTCTTGAATTACAATGCATCTGTTTGACTTCCTGTAACATTTTCAGAGAGAAGACATTAACAAGAAAACATATAATCAATGAGAAAATAGAGAAGAACTATAAATGAGCTCAGTAACAATCCGGCCAAGTAATATTCTCATTAATTTCTTGAGTCCTAAGTACAAGCATTAATATAGTTCATCAATGAGATAAGATCAAAAGCAGAGAGTGTAATAATCAAGCCAAGGTATATATTGATGTATTCATCAACGGCTGGGATGCATTCAGAGCTTTGCTTTTGCAGTCTGCTTGGATGACTAATCTGTTTCATGTTGCTTTCTTGAGCGGACTAGGAGAGACGTGGAAGTAAAATGAACATGAAATAAATAAATTTTAAATAGGCTCAAATTACTTATCATTTAATTTGACGTATTCAATAGAATGCACTAAAACGTTTGGTGCATTCTGAATGTGCCAAATTTTTTTATGCTTTCTATTGAGTACGTCAAATATTTTGATGCATTTTTTTGCTAATAAATTATTATTTAATCTATTTTTTTTTCCGAGTACTATCTAGAATGTGTGCATTCTACTATTTTGGTGCATTCTTTTGCAGCTTACTCGTTTTTTTCTTTTTTTCTTTTTTTTTTTTTATTTTATGCACCTTCTACAAATTTATATTAATGATTATGCCCTTTCAGCAAAATCTTTCTGATAATATATATATATATATATATATATATGGCACTGTCTATTGAAATTTTTGACATGACATATCATTCGTGCAATGTGCTATCAAGACATAAATAATACGGTTTGAATTTTAAACGTACCATCTTGATATTAATAATAGCTTAAATTAATTAATCAACAGTACTCATTAAATGAACTGATTTTACCTTAAAATCTCAATGCAATACGCTATATATTAACTGCTAATATCACACATTTTTCAAATACTAATTGACATTTGTATCTACATTTTCATAAATAATAGTTTAAATAAAAATAATAATAATCATAATTATAATAGTTGTTAAAATCATTAAATATTAATGACGATCAATATAATTATCTCATAAATTATTACTTATTCATTTTACAAAGATGCTCTTTCGTGAGTGCTGTCTGCTAGGGTTTTTCCCTTCCGTGCTAGGGCTTTTGCCCTAGCTGCCTTCGCCTTCTCGCCGACTTGCTTGCTTTTTCATGGCAAATAAAAGGTTGGATCCGGGTTTTCTTGAGGGTAAGAACTCCAAATCCTTTAAAGATGTATTGTCTGGTTCCGTTGCTTCGGCTAGCTTTTCGGATTGTCGTGTATCTACCATTCGAGGTATGCCTGCTTTGTGGTTTTCGGAAGATGAGTTTTTGCATCTTGCTAAACCGTTCGAGTTTGCTTTGGTGGGGAAGTTTCCCCTGAAACGGATCGGTTTTGGATTCCATTCGTAGATTTTTTTTCAATCTTAAACTTTCTGGTGACTTCTCTGTGACTATGTTGGATCAGTCTAATGTGTTGATCAAGCTTTCTAATAATTTAGATTATGAGGAGGATTTTTGCACACCGTTCTTACTTTGTTTCTGGCTGTTTCATGAAAGTAATCAAATGGTTGCCTCTCCTTGACCTGTCGGAGGAGTCGCCGATTGTCCTTATTTGGTTATCTTTTCCGGGTTTGGGTCCTCACCTGTTTTCTCCCTAAGATTTTATTTGGGTTGGGATCGATGTTTGGGCGTCCGATTCAAACTTGATAATGCTACGGCTGTGGGATCGCGTCCCTCGGTCGCACGTATCCTTGTTGAAATTGATATCTCTAAATCTTACCCTGAATCGGTGTGGCTGGGTCCTTAGAAATTTGGGTATGTTCAAAGGGTGGTTTTTGAAGGCTTGCCCAGCTTCTGTCAGCATTGTAAGGCTGTAGGTCACAAGAAGTCGGAATGCTCTAAGCTTTTTCCTCATCTAAGTTCGGCTGTCAATTCGGCTCTCCCTCCGGTGGTAGCTGGTTTAAAACCTTTAGTGAATTCTGTTGACTCTATTACGTCTTTTATCCCGATTGTTAACTCAAATCCTCTTGGTGTAACAAATGTGGTTAATGGTGTGGTTCCTTTTGTCCATGGTCCTTTGAATTGTGATAGTGAACGTAATTCTGTGGAGGCAGTAGTTTTACCTGCGTTTGTTTTGTCCCCTGAAGCCGTGGCATCCCCATTTCCGTTGGCTGATTCTGACGGGTTGGGGGATGCTGTCTTACCTGTTAATGAGGTTGGGGTTGTCTCGCCCCCTTTTATTTCTCCTGTTGTTAACAATTGTAATGAGGGGGCTATGTGCAATATTGTGGCTGAGTCTGTTGAACCGGCTGTTCTATCGTCTGATGCTGAAGTTTCCAGTTTACAGGTTGTGACTGCTGTTGATGATCCTGAGTTTGTGTTGGTGGAGAATTTGAATGGAAACCGGTTTTCAAATAATTTTGTTGATGTCCCGGTACACTTTGGATACGCTCAATATGTGAATTGTGAAAACCTTTTTGATGTTGGAATATGTGGATTGGTTGCATGGATCGTCTGTTTTGAATCTGAATCCGATCGTTCGGATTGTGGTTTCATCTCGCCGGATTTTTGCGGGGGTTCTGACCCAGGGAATATTTTCTCTGGTTCGTGAGACCAGTTTTCGATTGTTCTCGTGGGAAGCTCGTGGGAGGGGCCGTAAAAAATTATTGTTACTTTTGCTTTTCGATTATTTATTTTGTTGGGGCATTACTGGGGCTCGTGTCCTCGTCGTTTTGCTGGTGGCAACCTTTGGTGATGTTCGTAGAGTTGGTTAGTGGGTGCTTTCTTCACCTTATTGGATGGTCCGTGCGAGACGTCAGGGATGGTAGGAGTCTCGGCCGATTACTAAGCCCAATTTTCATTGTATTTTGCCTTTTGCTTTTCTTATTTGCCCTTTGATGTTGTAACCGTGTTCTTTTTATTAATATATTAGTTTTTTGTTAAAAAAAAAATTATTACTTATTATTTATTTATTAAATGTCAATTTTAATTATTTTTCTTTACATATATAGCTTTCATGATTGGGTTATTAATGAAGAATCCACACGTGATATTGCTACAACTCCATACCTAATTCACAACCACATTGCTGGTAATAATAAGCTGTAAGGAAAAAGACATTGAGAGGCTGATGAACTTACTCATCATATATGCAAAGGATTAAAGTTTTTCTCTCTTTAATTATTCCTAATTAGGAGATCTTAATCACGTCATTAAGTTTCACAACTTGGTATTATTTTATAAATATATTACTTTCGACGAGCTAATCAATCCATAAAGCAATGAAGGAAATCATTCTAGCAAGAATAGACTCAACTAATTTAAAAAAAAAAAAAATTCAGTGAACGCCATAGCGCTCTACGTGGTCAGCTTTTATTCTCTCCTTTTTATTTGGAGATTTTATTTTATATCTTATATTTTTATTTTTAAGGAAGAGTTGACGACGACAATAGCAACAACATCAAGCATTTGTCCCACTACATATGTGGTCGACTACATTATTCCTTTTTCTCTATTGTGTGATGTTAAAAGTCAAATTCTCGTTTAGATCTAATAAGGAAAGATCAGTTATTATTCTCTATCCAAGTCTTTTTAGGTCTACTTCTACCTTTGTTAACATAAGTCAAATCTAATACCTCTACTTTCCTAACCGGGTCATCGGAAGGCTGCCGTTTTATGTGACCAAACCATCTAAGGAGACTCTCTATAATTTTTTCTTCCACTGGAGCTACTCCAACCTGTTTTTCACGAATATGCTCATTTCATATATATCCTATCTCTAAGAGTTGAGAAGTTCAATTTATCGAAAACAAGTCACTTAAATATTGCCTATGAATGCATGTGGATAATAAAAATAGAAGCTCTTTTTCATTTGATCACTAAGTAGACGATAACAATTAAGATTTCGTTTGGGACGGTTTTCTTTATGCTTCTTATTAAAGCAAATTTTTAGTACAAAAATTAAATGTATGTACTAAAAAACTGTTTTAAGAAATAATAACAAAGTCATCCCAAACAAAATCTAATATATACGAATTAGCAATTCTAAATGATAATACAATTTGATGTATGTGTGGCCGTCATCATCGTAGTTATAATTTTGATTTTGAAGGATTTGGATAATATAGCTTTAGTCAACTTGAGCTGATTATGATTTTGATTGATGAAGAAAATTGATGCCTAATTGGTTTATTAAATTAGTGAACAGTGAAAGTTGGTATGATTTGGTGTGTTTGCAAGTTGTTTGCTTGTATGGTTAAAGCGTTGAAAGAGTAGTGTTTTTTGGAACCTTTTCAACAAGATTAGCTTTTCCAAGCTCTGAGTTTAATGTGCCAAATTAAGTACTAATTGTGCTCTTAATTTTATTGTAATTAGATTTCAAAGTCCATTAAAATATCAATTAATTATGAACAACTTACCAGCATCTTGTCGGTAAATATTTTTATAATGTTTATTTTATAAATTAGTACTTAATCATCTTTATAATGACAAAGCTGATGAGCATTATAGCTTTTAATGAATATTTTATAATTATGATTTGATGTGTGGCGTGCACAAAGCATTAACTCTGCAATTATATGGCTTATTGTATTAATGATATATAAGAATTTAGGAGTAACAAAAACTATACATATAGAGAGAGAAGATATAGCCCTAAAAGACTTAGGCTTTGTTTTGATACAACTTTTTTTCTATTTTCTTTTTTTTTTTTTTGTGACGAGGAAGCACTTGTCCTTAGGCCAGTGAAAACCCCGGTCGACCTAGCATGCAACCCACACCAATTTACACGAGCCAACACTTAAGGCTTTTACTGCTTGCCAAGGGATTCGAACCAGAGGACTTAGGCTTTGCCCAGCCGGCTCTTCACCACTCGGACAAATAGTGGTGGGTTTCTTTCTGTTTTCTAAAGCAACTTCTTTAGTAACAATGCTTTCGAACTAAAAAATTTGTGTGCTAAAGAGCTGATTTAGAAAGTAGTAAAAAAATATCTCAAATAAAGTCTTAATATCTTTCTTCAACTTATCATTATCTTGCATTCACAATTTACCTAGTTGACAAGTTGGAGCTTCAGCTTTACTCTTGCTCTTCAACGTTTGATTCAAGGCACAAAGTTTCACATGTTTAAGCTTAATTTTAAGATGTTAACTTTTTTTATTAACAGATTAATAAACTAATATTTTTAATAGAGTTATATCACTCTATCTTCTACATTGAGAGGTATATATATAATCCAAATCATATATCATTCTTGAAAATACTAATTTGTACGTTAATTAGCTACTAATTAAATATTTTATTGATATATCATAAAAATTAATCATGATCCGGCACGAATCTTGAGATAAAATTGAGTTGGAACCTTCGGAAAATTTAATTGTGGATCGTCCAAACTCTGATTTTAGCAAATTTATAGTTGAATTGAACATCTCAAAAAGGTGAACCTAACGACACTAATTTGATCAAATTTGAGCTCTCTTGCCACCAGACTCCTCCTCGACCACCACCCAGTCACCGACCATCATTGCCTCATCAGGCTTTCGTTAGACTTCTAGTACCCAGCCACAACCAGTTGCCAGACTTTCACCAAACCACCAACTGTCAATGGATTTTTGTCCGACCACAAAATAATGCTTGGATTTACACCCAGGCGATAGGACCATCTCTTGATTTATGTCTGGTCACCTGTCGTTGCCAGATTTCTACTTGGCCACCAACCGTCGCTCGACAATGGTCTTTTCAATCTTTGTTGCAAGCCAACTACGATCCTTCCGACCACATTCACTAAACTCTGATCTTCCGACCTTTGTGACATGCCAACTAGGTTTCCACATAAAAATTCGAGTTTCTAATAAATGCTGCACTCCTACTCTATTATATTTATGAATGCTGAATCTTCATACAAAATTAAGACGCTAAACATTATATTTCTCTATTGTCGCGAATGTCTATTCCGCAACAATTGATATCTTAAATTAAGCTTAAACATATCAACCTTTTTGCTATGGAGCACATGTTGAAGCATAAGAGTAAAGTTTAAGCTTCGACTTGTCAATTATGTGAGTTTTGGACGCAAATAATGACAAGTTGAACAAAGACAATAAATCATTTAGCTTGAAAGAGACATCACATGGCTTGTTTCTCGGAGCTCATGATTTTCTAAGTCATACAAGAAGATTTCTTATCATTTAAAAGTACTTAAAATTCATAATGGACGTATATATATACTATACCATTATAAAAAAAAAACTTTTCACTCAAATAAAATATTAATTCTCTATATAAAAAAATATAAAAACTCTTCATTAAAAAATATATTTAAACTTCTTTTTAGACATTTAGTTCAATTAAAGCAGATTTATACACACGTCATATACACAAGACTCGAATCCAAGAATCTCTTAGTTGATAGCCTAAGCGCTCAACCAACAAATCAAGGTGAGCTGTGTAACATTCAAACTCTTCATCACCTCATCATTGTAATTCAAATTCATTTAAGAGATATTGATAATCTATTTGAGATAGTTTTCTCACTAATTTATTTTTAAACTGCAAACTAGTTCGATTTGACTATTATTTTTAAAAATAATTTATAATAGAAATCTATTCTAACAATCAAAATAGTTAATAGATAAAAACTTTAAAAATTAGCTGTTTGATTTCAAAATATATTTATATTTATAATATTCTCTGTAGCTTTAAAAAAATTCTTTCTCCATAATAATATTATAATTATTTTTACAAAAATACTTACAGCCATCTCAAATAGATCATCAACCTTAATATTATGTTATCTTAGTCTATTTGGGACGGTTATAACTTTTACAAAGACGGTTGAAAAAGTGTTGTACATAATTATATATATATACAACAACAACAACAACATCAAGTCTTTATCCCACTACGTGGGGTCGGCTACATGAATTCTTTTTCTCCATTATGTTCTTTTAAAAGTTAAATTCTCGTTTAAATCTAATAAAGAAAGGTCATTCCTAATATTTTCTAACCAAGTCTTTTTAGGTCTACCCTTACCTTTCTTAACATAAGTCAAATCTAATACCTCTACTCTCCTAACCGGGTCATCGGAAGGCCGCCGTTTTATGTGACCAAACCATCTAAGGCGACTCTCTCTAATCTTATCTTCTACTGGAGCTACTCCAACCTTTTCACGTATATGCTCATTTCGTATCCTATCTCTAAGGGTAAAGCCACTCATCCACATGAGCATCCTCATCTCTGCCACACTTAACTTAGTATTATGCTTCTCTTTTAATGGCCAACATTTGGCATCATAAAGCATTGCAGGCCTCACTACCATCTTATAGAATTTTCCCTTAAGTTTGAGGGGTACATTTCTATCATATAACAAGCCCGATGCATTCCTCCACTTCAACCATCTAACTTGAATTCTGCTGATAATATCCCCATCTATTTCACCATCACTCTGAACAATAGATCCAAGATATCTAAAACGTGTACTTATATATATATATATATATATATATATATATATATATATATATATATATATATAAAACAGCTTTAAAATATAAAAATTTATTCAAAGTAGTTACAAGACAGCATCAATATAAAATTATATGATTAGAACGCAGCTCTCTTTGATTTGTTATGTTGGAATTTGTCTCTCAATTAAGAGATTAGGAATTTGAATCTCTTAAATTATTTTTATTATCATTGTTTGAAAGAACATTATTTTTTATTATTGTTTTTCTTAATATAAAATCCAGTCGAAAAAATATTTCGAATAAATATTTAATATGTTCCTGCTCAACAATAGCTTTGAAAGAAACACAAATCCATCCAACAAATTTAAAAATCATTTTTTAACAATATAAATCCAAAAATTAATAATTTTTAATTGAGATTATTGTAAAATGATTTGATTTATTAGTTAATGAAGAAATTTTTGTAATATTATGAATTTAAATCATAAATTTGATTAAAAAAATTGTTATAAAATAATGATAGTTTAAAGCAAATTATGAAAGTTCCAAAGAAAATAAAGCCTAGGCATAAAATATGATAAATTGAAGCTAATCGACGTCATTAGAGTAGAATTAGACTAATTAAAATTGTATTAATCAACTTTACTTGATTATTAACGTGTAATATTTTAGTTGGTCCATTATCAGATGGGCCATAGCCCATTCAAATAAATCAAGTGGGCTGTGGGCTTTCAGAAAGTCTCAAGCAAGCCATAAATACGCCTGACGTTGGTTTATCAAAAAATTTCATTTATTTGAAAAGAAAATTTGTGCCAGCGTATTTCGACATAAATTATACTACAAATTAATTTAAATTTTATTAAATTTATTTTAAATTTTATTAAATTTATTTTAAATTTTATTATATGTTGGAGTATTTATGATAACAGATACAGATTAATGCCTAAATTTTGTTTAAAGATATAGCAAGGAAGAAGATAATAGAGTGATTAGGTAGAGATCTTTTATAAGAGCTGATTCCATTAAAATAATTTACTAGGCATGTAAAATTACATAAATGTTTTCTTCCCAAAAAGATGAGATTACATAGTTAGAAGCATTTGATTGGCCTTTTCTGAATGGAGTATATATTATTGGTTAATAAGTGAAATGTGATGATGTCGTTCTAAAAATGTTGATAAGATGATCGAGAGATCGCAATTAAATGACTATGGTTGGTTAAGATGATTGAAAGATGTCAATTTGACAACAACGATAAACGGATGTCAACTTTAAATACATTGATGGCTGAGAGATAACGTTCGAGAGATTTCAGTAAGGAACAGTAGTTGGTCGATAACGGTAGCCTGATGAAGCTTTAGTGTTCTTCATATCTCTAAATTCTCTCTAATTTTAAGTCAACATCTCTTTTCAAATTAAGAGTGTATAATATTTATATTTTTAGTATGAAATTTTTGATAACTCTAGTAAAAATATTAAAAAAAAATTGTCAAACTACTCATATTAATTTGTTTGATTATATATCATTCTTTTAGCATTTAAATGTATTAATGAGCTTAGAATTAAGGGATATTGAACCGATATTTTTAGTTGATGTGTCAATATTAGTTATAAATAAATAAAAATGTTGTGTTGCCCTATTCTCAAATCAAATTCAATGATTCTAAGACTTATTCTAATTCAATATGATTCAGTAAAAAAAAAAAAATTGTACCTTTTTTTTAATCATTAGATGTTTTAGTGTCTTTTAGCTCGAGATTAGGGTTTTTTTTTAATTTTTTTTTTTAATTTAAATTCATCCATATATATATATATATATATATAACAAGATCTTTTCCATTTGCTGGACGGTATAAGTCTCGGCATTCTACTGAGCCCTCTTTTGGGGTTTTTATTGTGTCTGTTTCTTGTTATTGGTTTTATTTGCTGTCTGATTTCCCTTCTCCAACTGTTGTAACCTCGTTTTATCAGTTTTAATATAAAGGTTTATAAATATATATATATATATATATATATATATATATATATATATATATATATATATATATATATATATATATATATATATATATATATATATATATATATAACAAGATCCATTTATTCAAAAAGAAGAAAGATACAGTCCATGCCCCGAGCCATTGCAACAACATAAAAAAGACTCAAAATAAATAGCGCGAGGCAAATCACAGGAGAATAAAATAACACAAACTCGGACTCAAGAATGGAAGACCCATGCACCATCCACGCGACCAGCCACAGACCATCTATCGGTGAGAAGACCACCAAATCCAAGCCACCAAGCAATCTAAGCACAAGTCCAAATCACCTCGCTTGCTAACCAGCTAAATAGGGGTGTCAATTTCAGGTCACGGGTCGGGTTCGAGTCAAACCTGAAACTGACCCGACACTATTCGGGTCAACCCGACCCGACCCGCTTCGGGTCCGGGTCAACCCGACACGACCCGAATGACCCATTTCTAACAAAAAAATGGCTAATTTTTTGGTCAAAACGGGTCAATCTCCTCTTTTCGGGTCAAAAACGGGTCAAAATCAGGTCAATCTCGGTTGCCTGGTCAAAATCGAGTTTATCTGGTCAAAATTGGGTCACTTTCGGGTCAAATGGTAAACCCGAACCCGACCCGATTTTTGAAACAGGTTGAAATGCTGAACACGAACCCGACCCGTTTTGGGTTCGGGTTGACCCTAACCAGAAATTTTCGAATCGGGTTCGGGTCGGGTTTTCGGGTCGTGTCAAATATTGACACCTCTACAGCTAAATCAGCGAGGTGAAGCTGGGGGCTTCCTCATCATTGTCCACACAACCAACAAAAACCATCGCCAAAGAACAAAAAGAGAAGAGGCAAAACCTATTTCTTATTCCCTTTATTTTTACGTTTATTACCACCATTAGAACAACTAGGGTCGGCAAGATTAATAGGCACAACCTCCTCACAGTCGTCAAAATCCTCCTCCTCCCCATCAAACAACGATGAATCACTCAAAATAAGCCAATCATTTTGCACCAACACTGAATTTTTAACAGATTTAGCCACATGAGACTTCAAATCACTAGTAGATATAATAGTAATCAGGACATTGATAAAGGATGTTGAACTTCCTGAAATGCCAGTGGACACAGGCGAAACCAGAGTAGTATGGACTAAAGATTGAGTAGGGGAAGACACCAAACCCAAGATAGAAAGCACCCCATAATTAACTTCCCCAGACAATTCGATCGGGTCAGGCACAATTACATCCACACAAGAAAATAGGCCTTTAAGTTAGTATCACATTGCATAACTCCAATAAGAGGAGCAAAATGAGAAGGTCCCAAAGGAGAAGCTAAGGACCTCAAAGTCGCGTCACTCCCCACCACCAGGTTAACATTCTCAATAGGGAAAGATGAGGAAGGGACCACATTACCAGCAACCGGGCCCTCATAGGCCAAAACTAGGGGACAAATTTCACATGCATCAGCCAAAGTTTCAACAGAATCAACATTCGCAATGAAATTAGCTAAGTCAGTATTCACTTGAGCATTATCTCCAACATCTGGCACCTTCAAAACTAAACCCGCATTAATCAAATTCATCCCATGCAATGCACACGGAGAAGAAACATAGCCAGTAACAGGTTTAGACACATTACTCAGATGAAGATGTAAAATCTGGCAATCCTCCTTCAAATGGCCTAATGAATTACAATGCATATAGAAGTGGGGGATATTATCAAAATCACAGATTGAATATAGCCCGTATTAGGCAAACACACCCAAATTTTATCAGGATATTGTTTGGTGACATCTAATTCCACGAGAATGCGAGCAACGAAGGTCGAGAACCCGAAGCAGTTGTTGTGCCAGATTTCAGTGTTCGGCCAAAGAGAGAACCCAACCCAAAGAGTATCTGAGGAGAGAAGAAATGGGGCCTAAGATAGGGAAACGAAACCCATATGGGAAGAGTCGGGGAATCAACCTCAATATCCAAATTAGGGGACAATTTCACCACTTTCATATAACAATTAATCACAAAATAAGATCGATGAGAGAAGATACGGCAGTAATCAAAATCGTTCACAAGCTTAATCAAAACATTTCTATGGTTAAGAACCGTGATCGAACAATCACCAATGAGTTTCAAATTGAAGAAAAACGTTCGAATGGCATCAATAAATGTAACTTTCCGGGAAACCGACCAACCGAAGCAAATTCCAACGGCACAGCGAAGCGAAGAAATTTCTTCCTCCGAAATCAACAACGCTGGCAAAACCCCGGTGAGAAGAAATATGCAAATCAGGAAAAGGAACTGAAGACGAAGAGGCCCCAGACAGGACCTCCTTAAATGAAATAGACGGAGAAGCTCCATTCAAAAATTCGGGTCACGAAGCCGGGCAGATGCCATTATGGCCAAAAAATGAAAACCAAAGCACACAAAAAACAGGGAGACTAGAGAGGAGTAAGCTTCCCTGAGGCAAAAATGACGGCTTGGAACCATCCTAACGCAGCGAAAGTCGGAGCAGGGGAAAAACCCTAGCAGAGTGAGCATTGCAAAGGAAAACCTTCACTAAATTCATCCGCTTATATATTCATAGCTTATTGATGATAGTTGTAGGTTCATTTTTAGGATAATGAAAGTTTCCATTGTATTTGATCCCATAATTTTCCACTTCAAGATTTTCATCATTAAAGTTCTGATATTTCATATGCTTATTCACAAACTATTAGTTCTGTCCATTTTTGTATTGACTATTATGCATACAAAAATATTTGATTTATAGCAATTATTTTTCTAACATTTTCACATGTTACTTATGGCTTTCCAATAAGATAATTGATTATAATGTCTTCCTAGCAAGCATTTTGAGTTTAGGAGCTTTATAATTAATCCCTCATTCAATTTATTTGACTCTTAGAACTCTTTTTAATTGGATTTTATTGCATTTATTATATGATTATTGTGATTTAGACTTCATTTGGGACGGTTTCTTATTGCTTCTTAAAATAATTTTTTAGTATAAAAATTAAAACTTTTGTACTAGAAACCTGTTTTAAGAAGCAATAAGAAAGTCGTTCCAAACGAAGCCTTAGGTTTCATTTGAGATAACTTTTTTCCTATTTTACTTTCAAACTATGACCATAATTTATTTTTGACCACTACTTATTCGCAATATTTTAAAATTTTTGTGCTAGAAAACTGCTTTTTATAATAACTTTAAAATTTACTTTCTTTACTGTAGCTTTACAAAGTAATAAAAAAGTTATCCCAAATGAAACCTTGTATTCGGGAGAACAAGCAAGAGATGCGAGGGTTGTCTTATTGATTTAAAATAATTAAATGTTTGAGATTGCTCTTAGCAATTATCTTCACTATTATTCCCTCTCTCTCTCTCTCTCTCTTATACCATTATTTTTCATGTTTATGAGATTTCATACAAATATGATGATTATTTTCACATATACTTTTGTAATGATTTTTATTTGTAATCCCTTTGTTGGATTTTGTCATAACCAAATGACATATTTATGATCATAAGATCATATTCTAAGTATAAATTCATTTTATATAATTATTTTTTTTTGTTATTATGAACAACTAGAATAAAGCCAAAAGCGTTAAATGAAATCATGAAAGTCGGTTTATAAAAAATCTGGACCAGTGTAGTTGGGGCTGGGGCAAGGCTGCTACCTGTTGGAAAACACTGGTGGCCCATCTGCAGTTGAGCAATTCTCATTTTGGAACTAAAGCCCATGAACAAAATTCAGAAAATGGGCCACAGATGAGCTTTCGGCCTTTTGCTCGTAGTTCCGTCATTCTGCCTATTCCTTACCATGCATACAAAAATTCAAGCAGCTTGCCATTTTAAGCGCATATTTGTCTCACTTAGGGGCTGTTTGTTTTCAAATAAACAAGATATTAATTTTTACTAGAGTTTTTAAAAATATTGATATTTCATTATATATAAAAAAAATTATGCAAAATATTCTAGTTCATATTAGAAAAAATAAACCAATCCAATTTGAGCAAAAACGTTTTTCACCGCAGACAGTCGCCAAGAAAAATTAACATGAACACAAACAATAAAGCTCGAATCAAACATAAACCGAACATGAACAAGATAGTAATAAACGAACTCAAACATGAACACTCACATACTCGGCTCGGCTCGGTTCGTTTGCAGCCCTACTATCGACTACCTAACACAACTCCCCACTTTTCTCATCCAATACTTGGGCCTGACTACAACAATGTTAAAAAAAACGTTTAAAAAGTTTAAAAAAAATGACTGACTAAATTTATTTAAATTTTTTAAAAGTAAAAAATAGAATATATAAACCATCCAGATTTGAATAGTTCCTTGTCCATTATCTAAACAGGCAATTCCATACAAAATACAGTTCTTTAGTACATTAAATTCAAAAGCATCCAAGTTTAACAGTAAACTGTGAGCATTCTCTATTGTAACAGCATAAGCGAAAATAGGATTGTTTTAGGCTTCGTTTGGGACGGCTTTCTTTCTGTTTCTTAAAGCAGCTTTCTAGTACAAAAATTTTAATTTTTATAATAAGAAGCTGCTTTAAGAAGCAATAAAAAAATCGTCCCAAACAAAACCTTAACCTCTAGTTTTAAGAAAGAAAGCAGCGATAATAGTCTGTGAAAGGTTAATAAGATTTTTTCTGCTTTCTGTTCTGCCATTCTTTGCGATCTGTTTCAATCTTTGCATGGACGCTTGCTTTAAAACCTGGATATGGTTCGTATCCGATGGAGCTTTCAAGTGCCTGGATCAAGAAATGTTCATTAAACTGTTCAAGAAATTCTTTGAAATTAATGAATTTTTATTATATTTATTTTTTTTTAAATTAAAGGTTTAAAGAAAACAAAATATGTTAAGATATTCTATTAGTTCTAACTTAAAAGATCTTGGATTTTATTTTGAGATTAATATAATACAATTTTTTAATAATTTAATATGCAACAAGATTGTGAAAATTAGACGGAAGATAAAATCGAAAGAAGAGATTCAAGGTTTAATGGTTCGATCAGAGTTAAACTAAATGAGGATGGCATAATAGTGACATTATAATGATGTAATAACATTAATTTTAGTTCACATTTAATATAATTTAGATTATATATGATTTAATAAATAAAATATAAAAATTATTAGTTTATTTTATATATTTATATATAATTTATGCATATAGATAATATATAAAATTCACATTATAAAATTATATTTATAAATTCATTTAGATCATTAATAATTAAAAATTAATTTTTTCTATTATATATATAAGAAAATAAACATATATAAATTATAAATTTTATTTGTATTATAGAAAATTAATTAAAAAATATGTAGTGTGAGCATTGTGAACTTCAGAACTTCACTTTATTTATTTAATCTCATATCACTTAGGCATTTGTCTTAGTATTATTTATATATTTTTTTGGTTGTATGATAAAGCAAGTCATATGCAACGGTGGGACAATGAAAAAACTTTGGTTGAAGCTATTTATTAAATCAATTTATCTAATTAAGAAAATGAGATAATAATAAAATCTATAGGTTTTTAAAAACTGAGGCCGGTTAACCGGTCAAACTATCGGTTCAAATCGGTTCAAATCGTTTTCCCCAATTCAATGTAAAACAAGTTTTGTAAATAGTCCGGATCAACTAGCCAACCGGTTCTCATTTGAATTGGTCAAACTAGCCGATCCAGTCCGGTTTTAAAAATAACGTACGCATCACAAATCTCAGAATAAATTTAATGAGTTTCAAGCTCATCATGAATTAGGATCAGAATATTGTCAACACATTAAGAGGGGAAAGAAAACGTAGCGGGGAAGAGTACCTCAAGCAAGACAAAGAATGGAGCCATTAGAAATGCTTGAGCAAGGTTGTCAAGAAGAGCTGGTGCTCGTTTCTGCAGAAAAATATCAAGCAAATCAGATATTTTACATTGAGTTTAACGGTAGCCCAGTTAATAGGACTTAATATATCCTGAAAGGTGTTAAGCTTACCTCGAATACTCCATGGCCTATGAATTGCCCAATCCAGCAGATCAACTGAGCAGCAAGAACTACCTGCGAATTATATATTAAAGAAAAGAATTAATCACTAACACAATCCAATGATTAGTATGTTAGATGATTGATTGTTTTGCTAGAAGGGTACCAATAATTGGTTCTATGATAAGGACAGTAGAGGTTAAAAAAAATTTCAAAACAACATTTCTTTGTTGTCTTTAAACTATTTGACAGATCAATTGGTCTATATAATTCAATAAAAGAAGTGCATTTCAGGATGGTTTTAGATAGAAAATCGAAAACAATATTAAGAACTTTAACAAATGTATATTGACAGATAGTATAATCATTTCATAGATACATCAATATGCTGGTCTTTAAAGTTTTCTTAAATCGGGATCGAGCTTTGTGGCGCATTGGCAGATGAAAGTTTATTCCTCTTCGTTACTCGTGCTTGAATCCCATAAACCACTCAACAACAACAAGCTTTTATCCCACTGTGGGGTTGGCTACATGAATTCTTTTTCTCTATTGTGTCTTGTTAAGAGTCAAATTTTCATCTAAAAGGTCATTTCTAATATTTTCTAACCAAGTCTTTTAGATCTACTCCCCACCCCACCAAATTTTTTTTTTTTTCCTTAAATCATATTGATTTTCCTAATGATGTTCAGTATGGAGTTTCTCTTCAGACATATGTAATTGTGAGATCTTCCTCTAGAGGAAGAAGCACGTCCTCTTCTTGATCTTGAGAGAGGAGGGAGAGAGGGAAGGGGAGAGGGAGAGCAGCAAATCATAAAATATTATTGCTTGACCATACTCTATTACAACCTAAAGCCTCTATTTTATAGACTCAAAATAGTAACACCAAGAGCTACACTAATGGCTATACAAGCCATACAAGAAACAATCTAAATCTAGGACCAATATCTAATAGTAATAATAGAAGTTGATAATAAGATTTGAGTTTAATAAAATTCAGGCTAAGGGTATAAAGTAACCAGTAGTTCTGCAGCATTTTATAGTTAAGTTCTTATTTTAAGTTTATCAATGGAACTATGCTATTTTAGCTTTTAATTAGAGACTTCCAAATTATTAGAGTAATTAGGGATTTGTTATCCACAAGGTAGGATTTGATTTATTATTGTTCTTTCAGAGGTAATTAGTGTTTAGTTTGACTAATGATGTCAATACAGCTTAAGTTTGGCTAACTAGTGTTTTATTAGATTCGCCAGATTTCTTGTTATATGTATTAATAAATATTGGAGTAACTATGAGCAAATTAGGCATTAAAATGTATTAATTAATGTTTATAGTGATTAGACTAATTAGTGTGTTGCTGGAATAGTTGAGTTGATTAGTAATTAATAGCACTAATTAGGAATATTAGTGTTTATTTGGATTGATAAAGGGATTAATCTGATTTTATTAAGGGTAATTTACAAAATCATGGCCTGATTAGAGATTACATAATGATTAGATAAAATAACAACTAGACATTTGTCTGGATTAAAAAGATGAGGTGTTTTAATCCCTTAATTGTGTTGCTCAAGGTGTTTAGCCCCATGTTTAAGGGTTTGCTTACTCTGCAACTTTAGCCGAGATTTAGGCAGGATTTAAAGTTAGTCCTGTCAAAAAAAGTTACTGTGGTGATTGAATTGGAATTTAAACTAAAACAAGCATTTATGTTAACCCATACGCCTAAGTCTAAACAGGAATCACCTAACTAAGTTGTTCCGCAATTACATTGTACACTCCCTATTTCTATTTATATGCTTGTCTGTATAGTAGGTAAGGAATGAAATCATTTTTCCTTCTTGTCTCTGTTCTTGTTCGTGATCTCCCGATCGTCTCTGGCTGAGCTCTCATTGTATCAGAGAAAAGATAAGTTTTCCTCTTCTACCTTCTTCATTTCTTCTTCTTCTACGGATAATTATTTTTCTCATTCGTTTGGTTTTCTTTCGTTGCTATCATGGCCGAATCCTCCACCACATCTCCCGTTACTACAAACTCCTCAAATCCATTTCCTCCAGTAGATATTCTGCCCCAACTTAAATTTGTTCTTAGCAACATCGAGAATCTCGTTTCTAATTCCCTCACAGCGGACAATTACCCTTTATGGAGGTCACAAGTCGAAAATCTTTGTCGCCAATGTCTTCAAAGGCTTTCTTGATGGATCGCATAAGCCTCCCGAAGACAATGACCCCTCCCTCCCTTCTTGGAATCTTCTTGATCAAAATCTTTCTGCTGTTTTACTCTACATTATTATACCTTCCATTCTACCCTATGTTCTCTTCCTGTAAAATTGCGCTGATATATGGGCTACCCTATCACACCGATTACAAGCTTCCACTCGATCCCGAATCATTCAATTAAAGAACGAGCTTCATCGTCTTTCTAAAGGTGAGCAATCCATGTCCCAATATCTACTCACTGTCAAGTCTAAGATTGACGTGATTTCAACAGCTGGTAGCACTATAGACCCGGAGGATGTTATCCTCTACATGTTGAATGGCTTACCAGCAACTTACCAAGCCTTTAAAACTGCTATCCGCACAAATCTACAACCCATAAGTCTTGATGACCTCTACACACTTCTTTGTAGTGAAGAAGTGAATCTTGCCCAAGAAACCTCCAAAGAACTTCAATCTCTACATCTTACCGAAATTTTTTTGGCTCTTGCGGCTACCCGAGGTCGTGGACGCGGGCGTAACAATGCTACTCGTGGCTGCTCTTATGCTCGTAACACTCGGCCAACTGCTCCTTCTAACCAAACCGAAAAACAACAAAACAAAAGTATCATTTGCCAAATCTGTACAAAAAGATGTCACTCTGCTATGAAGTGTTGGTATCGTTACGATACCACATATCAAGAAAATTCACCCAATCAAGCCTTCTTTAGTCTAGCCGAACAACCCTGTCAATCCAATTGGTTCCTGGATAGCGGGGCATCTACACATCTCACATAAGATCCCTCTCAATTCTCTTCTATTGAACCTTATAAAGGTAATTCCCAAGTTACTTTAGGCAACGATTATAGCGTGCCCATACATTATACGGGTAAAGGGCTTCTTCCAACTCCCTCAGATAGTCTCCAACTAAACAATCTTCATCATGTACCGAACTTATCTTTCAATTTATTATCGGAATTAACTCATGATAATTCTTGTATCGTTGTATGTTCTTCACGTGGTTACCAAATTTAGGACTTGAAGACCAAGAGGATTCTCCTTCAAGGTCCATGCCATAATGGACTCTACCACATTTCTTCCTCTACTCCAACTTCTGTGCAAGCTTTACTTTCTGTTTAAACAGTTCCTGATCTCTGGCATGGACGTCTTGGTCACCCAAACATACGCAAGCTTCTTTCACTTGCTTGGTTACATTCACATATACATTCCAATGTTACTACTCTTTCTTGTAATACTTGTAACCTTGCAAAAAGTCATAGATTGTCATTCTTTAAATCTATTTCTAGTTCGTCTTCTCCTTTTGAAATTGTGCATTCTGATATTTGGGGTCCATCCCCCACTACTTCATTGCATGGATTTCATTACTATGTCTCCTTTATAGATGATCATACTAAATACTGTTGGGTTTATCCTCTTTTGCAGAAATCCGAAGTTTTTTCAAAATTTTTGGAATTTTATAATTTTATTAAATGTCAATTTAACAAACATATTCAAACTCTTCGAACAGACGGAAGTGGAGACTATAAACTATCAGGTATGCATCATCAATACACCCTACACACCCTCTCAAAACGGCATCGTTGAGAGAATCGATACATCTTGGAGACAATTCGAAGTCTCTTAATCCACTCAAATGCTCCTCAATGGCTATGGATTCATGCTCTCTACACTGCTATTCACATTATTAACTTGCTACCTAGTCGTATGTTACACAACAAAACTCCATATGAGTTACTTTACAACAAATTACCCACTTACACTCATCTTAAAATCTTTGGATGCCTTTGCTATCATTGGCTATGACCGCATGCCAAATCAAAACTTGACTCATTTTCCAAGCCTTGCATTTTTTTGTTGGTTACGACACCTCTCAAAAATGTTACCAATGCTTAGATCCTCAAACTAGCAAAATCTATACTTCCCGACATGTCGTGTTTAATGAACAAGTCTTTCCCTACAATCACATCCAAGCTCTATCCATAGCCTCACCGTCATCCTCTAATCTTCCTCCTCTTCTTTTAGTTCCATCCTCAATCATTACCTCTCAACCTAAGTCTGCGGTTTACAATCAAAATTCTTCACAGTATGTGTCCCAACAATCTATATCCACTGATCTTCCCAGTAGCAGTAACTGACCTTACATCTCTACATATCAATCTCACAATTCACCTGACCACCTCACTACTTCGACTTCTTCTAATCCCATCATTCCCAAACATCACATGATAACCCGTTCGCAAACAGGCAATCTAAAACCCAAAAGCATTTTCAATCTTACACACCAAATCACCAATCAAGACCCAACATCCTACACTCAAGCTTGAAAACACCAACATTGGCGCTCCGCCATGTCGCAAGAATTCCAAGCTCTCCAATCTCAAGGAACTTGGGATCTTGTGCCTTTCTCTCCCACTCAAAATATTCTAGGATGCAAATGAATATTTCGAACAAAATTTCACTTTGACGGATCAACTGCTAGACACAAGGCTAGACTTATGACTCTCGGTTATAACCAAGGATTTGGTCTGGACAACAACGAAACTTTCAGTCCTTTTGCCAAGATACCTACCTTCCGCATACTCATTATTCTTGCATTACATAAAAATTGGCAAATTCATCAACTTGACATATCGAATGCTTTCCTCCATGGCTCTCTCCAAGAAACGGTTTATATGCGTCAACCACCCGGATTCATAGATGAGTTCCATCCCAAACACGTCTGCAAATTAAGCAAAGCTTTCTATGGCCTTAAGCAATCACCATGACAATGGTTTGCGACGCTTAATGGATTCTAGCATAATCAAAGGCTTCACTCTAAGCAATTTCGATCCTTCTCTCATGATCTATCATACTTCAAAAATATAAATTTATTTTCTTCTTTATGTTGATGATCTTATAGTGACAGTTAATGATGTCCAAGCCATACAAAATCTTCTCAATAATCTACACAAGCAGTTCAACATGAGAAACCTAGGTACACTTCCTCAATTCATAGGTAACTATGATGCACCGACACTTCTCCTCAAAGAGGCGTGTAGTGTCCGATATCGTATCCGACACAACACTCGTCCGACACGTGTCGGACACGCCGAAAATGTGTCCGATTAAAAAATATTAAATATAAATTGGACACGCATGTCCGACACACGTTTCTTAAGTATTTTATGAATTTTTTTAAATATAATTTCTTGTATTTAGTGGGATGTAAACTAAATTTCTTATTTCATATCCACAACACCAAATCAACGTCTGCACTTAATACACAATCATCGAATATTCTCATTTTCATTTCTTTTTTGGCAATAAAGGTATTTTCATCTTCTCTCCCGGTGACTGATAAACGGCATCGACGTCTAACTCTCGACATCCTAACACTAATCATTTTAAGCATAAATTCTAGTTAAATGACTTATTATTTTTAAATTATTTTTAAAATTATACTTATTAAAATTTATACACTATTTTTAAAATATAAAAACTATAATATCGTGTCCAACCCGTGTTCGTGTCATATATTTTCAATAATTGACATGTCCCGTGCCCGTGTCGTATTCGTGTCGTCGTGTCCATTTCTGTGCATCATAGCTCATGGCAGTTCCAACAAAGGATGGGCTTCTTCTTCATCAAAGTCGGTACGCTCAAACAAATCTCCAACGTGCAGGAATGCTTCAGTGTAAACCGGTTAACAAGCCAATAAACAACTAAGTCTCACAAAACCGCCAACTCTTCCAATTTATTTTATGATCCCATACTGTATAGGCAACTAGTTGGATCTCTCCAATATCTTACTTTAACTCGACCTTATATATCCTATGCGGTAAACAAAGCATGTAAATACATGCATATGCCAACTGACTCTAATTTTGAGGGAGTCAAATGCATTCTTCGATATATCAAGGATTCTATAACTCTTGGCTTACCTTTATCTCGCAATTCCCTTAAACTAATCTCTTACGTTGACTCAGATTGTGCCGGAGACCAACAGGACAGAAAATCAACAAAAGGATACTACACCTATCTCCTGGAGTGTCAAGAAACAGAAGACCATCGCAAGATCTTCTACCAAAGTTGAATATCGAGCCCTAACAAGCGCTGCAGCTTATCTTGGCTTCGCCAACTTCTTCAAGAACTTGGCTGTCCTAAACCTGAACCAACAAAATTGTTCTGCGAGAACACATCTGCCATTGCTCTGGCCAACAATCCTGTATTCCACACTCGAACCAAGCACATTGAAGTTGATTGCCACTTCATCCACGAATGCATAAAAAACAAAACAATTTACGTTCACCACATCTCCACCAAAGACCAGATTGCAGAGATATTTACCAAAGCTCTATCAATGGCTCGGTTTCATCACATCAACCTCAAACTAACTTCGTCCTCAGACTCATCAGTTCGCAAGAGGGTGTTAACCCATACGACTCACCTAACTAAGTTGTTCCGCAATAACATTGTACACTCCTTATTTCTATTTATATGCTTGTCTGTAGCGTAGATAAAGAATGAAATCATTTTTCCTTATTGTCTTTGTTCTTGTTCGTGGTCTCCCGATCGTCTCTGGATGAGCTCTCAATTATTCATCCAGCTCTAATCCTGAATTCAATCAATCATATCGACAACAGGACTTGAAGAGTTTAAGGCTCGAAAGATTTTAGCATAAACTAAAATTAAAGTTTTTGGCAACCAAACTCTTTCAGGATTTAACACTCCAGAAATTTACAAAATTCAGAAATTACACGAGTTCTTAAGATCAGATTTATTAAATCCTAGTTGCTATTCAAACTGGCCTAATCATATCAAGTTCACAATTATCAGAGTTTCGTCAGGCTAATAATTGAAGAATAGAAAGAAACAAATTGTACGAATTGCTAAAAAAAAGAAAGGATAAACAAAAATCCAATTCTAAACAAGCAAGAAAACAACAACAAAAAAGAAAAGAGGCGGAGGGATTCGACCTTCCACGCCAGGGAGAAGCTGAGAGCAGCAGCGAGGGCTTGGCTTCCGAACCAGCAGAGGAAGCAGAGGAGAGCGGCGAGCGATCCGGCCTTCTTATCGAGTGCGATGTAGAAGAGTGAGTAGAAGACAACGGAGATGAAGGCCAAATTAAGGTCGAAGCCGCCGAAGACGGGGATATGGAGGAAAGGAGGGGTAAAGTAGAAGAGGATGAGGGAGGTAAAGAAGATGGGCCAAACGAATAAGGTGTGGATGAGAACGTTCACAGGGTTGCTGTGATACGCCCCGTAGAAGGAGAAATGCTTCTCAAGATCAAGCAATCCTTTTCCCATCTTCGATTCGATTCGATTCCGATCGGTGCAGTTCTCCGGGATTGAAGGGTATGTATAGGGCTTTTAGGTTGGAAAAAAAACGACTGGAATAGGAGCACGAAGAGGGTGGAGCTATCAAGGGAAGAAGAAGACAATCTTCGGAAGAAAGATCAAACATTGACTGACAAGAAAATTAATAAAAGAGAAGGCGGCGACAGAAATTTTTTATGAAACTTCGAGCGAATCTAACCGGACGCCTTTTGTTTCTGCCCAGTGCCCATTTTTCATTCACAAATAAATGAGAGGAGAAATAAAAAAAAAAAGCATTGGAAAGTTGAAAATTTGATGCGATTTTAGTTGACTTTAATAGAGTATATAGACTGAAATTATTTTATTTAAAGAATATATTATTATTCACATAAATTGATAATGGGAAAATTTTATGTAAAGATATTACTCACATGATTTATGTGAGGATGGACTTAGGAGTCTTTAAATTTATATGGAGATTGGTATTTATGTTTATATATTATTTTATGAACTACATTAATTTTAATATAAATCTAAGAGGTCTTTATGTGGAACAATTATTACGTCCTCCGACCGAATGAGAGAAACATTCGGTCGCAGGCAAAAATCCCACGGTACTGAAGTGTACCGAGTTTTTGAATGAGAGAAACATTTGGTTCGCATGCAAAAATCCCGCAGTACCGAGGTGTACCGTGTTTTTTGAAAAACTCGGTACACCTCGGTACCGTGGGATTTTTGCCTGCGACCGAATGTTTCTCTCATTCGGTCGACCGAACCAAATAAAACTTCCTTTATGTGGTGGAGTCAAAAAAAAAAAAAAAGTAGGGACATAAATTAGATTTTTTAAAAATTCTCTTAAATAATTTCATATGGGCTTAGATCAATAGTTTAAACTCTTTTTTTCTTAATTTGTTATTTTAAAAAGATTAAATATAATATGATAAAAAAATTGCAGTTTATAATGTATATTCTTCATATTAAAGAGAATTGAATGATTGCTTCACTATTAATCCAATCAAATATTTATTTCTCAATAAAAATGATTGATGAATCATTGATTCACTGATTTCTAATTATATTTTGTACTCAATTTTTTATAATAATTGTTGCATAAGCAATGTTTTTAACTTATAATGCATTTATCTTAATATAAATTGTAAAATATTTAATTTCTCTTCATGAAAGTTTGATTATTGTTGTGTGCTAGAACATTCGCAACGATAGGGAGATATATGATTTAGCGTCCTAATTTTGTATGAAGAGTGAACACATGCACATTAAAAAAAATGGGTGCAAGACTCATAAGAGACACAAGAACTTTTTGTGGAAACCATAAGAGAGAAAAATCACGAGGTCGTGACAAGTTAAAATGATTCCATTAATGTTTGTTTTTGGCCCCAAAGGATGCCCTTACTCGGGAGAAGGCGTTGACACAACGTGCAAATATAAATCACATATAGCATATTACAGGGTTGGAGTTGGATGAATCCAATAGCATGAGACTTGTTCTCAAGAGAACGCTAGCCTATCATTTGGTCGGTAGGATTGTAGTCGAGTTACAGTGGTCAAAGGTATCATAGTTGGCTGGCGACGATGGTCATAAGGACTATAGTCAGACAATTGTAGTTGAGGGGACCATTATCGTGTGGTAGAGGTGATAGGAACCTTAGTCGATGGGTGACGAACGTCAGAGGGACTCTAGTTGCAAGTGAATATGGTCAGAGGAATTATAGTCAGGCGATGGAAGTTAGAAGGACTATAGTCGAGCTATTGAGGTCGATGAGATAATTGTCAAGTGATAGATACCAAAGGGACCGTAGTTGGTAGGCCACAGAGGTTGGAGGGACTATAGTTGGCAAGCAACAAAGGTTGGAGGGACTATAGTCAACTATCGATGGAGGTTAGAGGGATCGTATTCAATATGTAACATATATTAGAGGGGTTGTAGTCCGGTGATAGAGGTAAAATAAATCTTAGTTGATGGGTAACAAATTAAGGTCAGAGAAACTATAGTTGGCATGTGATAATGGTCTTAGGGATCGTAGTTGAGTGATTGACGTCGAATGAACTATATTTATATAATAGAAGTCAAAGGGATTGTTTTTAGTTGACAAAGGTTGGAGGAACCATTATTAGTAGGAGACATAGGTCAGCTGGAGCATAGATGGTGGCCAGACAGAGGTTTAATGGTGATGGTAGGGCAGAAGTCTAGTAGTGGTGGCCAGGCACTAAGGATTTATTGATAGTGGAGTTTGGGTGTATCTTAGGGACTCTTCCAGTTTCAGAGCTCTCTTGAGTCTCTAGCCTAAGATCTAAGACTCCAATAGTTCCCTTCATGTAGGAATTGGGGCCGATTTATTGATTTTGAGAGTATTATGCACTACTAAGTATAGAGAAGATCAAGGGAAATTTTGGAGGGATCCATCAGACGACCATATGCATTCCCTTAATTGTAAAGCATTCACTCAACATTTAAGTGCCTTAATGAAGTTAGAATTAAGCTATCTCATGCTATTAGTTGGATTCACCTCATTGATCTACTTGATTCAACTATAAGCATGTCATATTTGGAGATCATTTGATTTTCATATTAATAATTTAAATCTTCCAAATATGCTTCGGTCACTTGATTTGGGCCCATTTGGGCTTGGATTATACTGATTTTGGGGGTGTTGGATTCGTCTTATTGAGACGTTCAATTTGACTATAAGTTTACTGAAATAGGAGTTTATACAATCCCAAATTTTATTTTAAAAGTTTCTAATTCAGATATGCATCAAGATTCGTGCCCAATCAAGGCAATTTTTGTGACATGTTAGTTGCCCCCTATTTTTTAATGTCAAAGATCGTGTAGTCCAAAAATATATGTTTAAGATTTTTTTTTAAAAATTTATTGATTTGAAATTAAAATTTCAAACATTACGATGCTTGAATGCTCCCTAGACGTCAACATGGACCTCCCCTCAGGGTGGTGAAACTAAGTAAAACGCTTTTGGTCATGTTTTTAATAATTTTTTATATCGGGGTATCAATTGGAGCAAAAAATATTAGAAATATTTTACTCCTATATTTGCTTGAAATTAATTGTAAAGGCTCTGTTGGGTACTGAAAATCTCAAAATTGAGTTCATAACATCGAAAAATTATTATGAGAACCTCAAAGACATCTAAATTGGACTTTCCTAACCAAAAATTGATTTTTTTGTTTTTTTTTTTGTGGCTACCTTAAAGGAGGCAACTTACTAAAAAAAGTAAGGAATTTTTTTAAGTATATATTTCTTTTTTTTCAAAAAAGATAAAACATTTTAAATTTTGCAGCCGGCCGGCCGGTTCAGCCGTCAAATGTTCCCGGGCTCCGATTTTTGGCCCGGACGGACCAAATTCGACGTTTTTGGGGTCTCCGGACCCATTTTTCGACGTTTCAGACTCAATTTTGTAACTTTCGGAACTCAACGGGGCCTCTACAATCAAGTTTGAGCAAGAGCTTAGTTTTCGGAACTCAATTTTTTGCGATTCGGCCAATATAAAATTTCGGAACAAGTATTTTCGGACTTCTAGAGCTTCGACGTCCGAAAATAGGGGGGCAACTGATACATCATGCAAAAATTATCTTGATCGGGCACGAATCTCGAGGCAAAAGCTAGTTGGAAACTTCAAAAATTAATTTTGGGAGCATATGAACTCCGATTTCAGCGAGCTTATAGTCAAACTGAGCGTCTCGGAAATACAAACCCAACGACACCAAGATCAACCCAATCCGAACCCAAATTAGTCTGAATCAAGGGTTCAAAGTGCTATTGTAAGGTTCAAACTGCAATTTGAGTTACCAAACGGTCTCTAATTTTGACGAGCTTATACTCGAATCGAACGACTCGACGAGACGAATCCAACGAGCCCAAGATTATCAAATTCCAACATATTTAAGGCCTTCAAATGTCCAACGAACGGTGCATGATCAAAGGATTCGATATCGGCCGTCCATTCAGACCACTCCCAATTCGCCCTTGATCTCACGCCTATTTACGGGCTATGCCACTCCAGAAAAACTATAAATAGAGCCCTCATTCTACACCAAGGGGGCTCAAGTGAAGAGAGAGAAGAAGAAGAGGAGAAAGGGGAAAAGGAGATTCCTCACCTCCTCGACCACCGCCGGAGCTCTTCCTGCCGCCTGAAGATGCTGGAACTCTGCTGGATTTTCAGGAAGCGCCGGGAATTTGCACAAATTCCACGTGATGCTAAAATTCTTCTCATTTAACGATAGACCCTCCTGACGCCGAAACTCCGCCCAAGGGAGGCCTGATTTCTCCTCTGCCACCAACAGACGTCGGACTTCTACCCGACGTCGGACCTTCACTCTTCGCAAGTCTCTACCCGATGCCAGACTTCTACCGGTTATCGGACTTCGCTGGACATCTATGCGAAGATGCATTTCTTTTCATTGCTGGACTTCTACCTGACGCTGTCCTACTGATCTTCGTTGTCAGACTACAGTCTTTCTGACCCCCGTCGCCAGCCGACTACGATCCTCCTGACTTACGTCGCCTGCCGACTATAGTCTTTCCGACATCAGTCGCCAGCCGACTACGGTCCTCCTGACTTACGTCGCCCGCTGACTACAATCTTTCTGACATCCGTCGCCCATCGACTACGGTCCTCCTGACTTACGTCGCCCGCCGACTACAGTCTTTCCGACATCTGTCGCCCGTTGACTACGGTCCTCCTGACTTATGTCGCCCACCGACTACAGTCCTCCGTCGCCAGCTGACTACGGTCCTCCTGACCTACGTCGCCCGCCGACTGCAGTCCTTCTAACAAAGTGAACATGTCAATAGTGATCCTTTGTATTTACATCATGTAATGTACTCCATAAGATGTACATCAAGCTAAGGCCTTCCACCAAGGAAGGGCCTCATTTGTAATCGACTGCAATACTAGTGGATTCATTCAAGCTGGGCTAGGCCCCGTGGTTTTTCCCCCTTTTCAGGGGTTTTCCACGTAAAAATCTTGATGTCTTATAAATGCTAGACCCTCTCTCACTTATCTGATTGCGTGCCGGATTTTTGTACAATGCTAAGACGATGAACTTTATATTTCTCTATCGCCGCGAATACTCCTGGACGCAACAATAAGTAATCACTATTCGTGGCCTAGCACCATATTGATGCATGTTGAATTTAAAATTACTATAAAATAGAGCCTTCAATATCACGACGGTAACTTCTGACGCCGCCGTGCTCATAGGCACAGAGTTGTAGTATTCACATACTTAGCATCGCAGCGCTTCAATTCAAATAGAAATTCAAATTTTTGCTTTAAATTATCCTTCATATTTTTTGGGTTCTTACACTAGGATCAATTATATTTTGACATTTTTTGAATTAAGCTCAATTATTCTTTATTTGCTACAATGTATTAGAAATTAATGAGGATATGCAATTAAGTTTACTGCTATAGTATTGTGATTTAATATATGTGTAAAAAATAAGTAAAGACTGGTTGACTCATTGGTTGAAGATTTATTAATCTATACAGAATGGTGGACCAACATGCTATTTTTTAAATATGTGATTTGTTATTATCCTCGACTGGTTCAAGTGATACACATATTAAGAGTTATAAATAGATGATTAATATATTGATGGACAAATAATAATGACTCTGTTTACTTAGCCAACAGCTACTAAATATAATACCAAAAAATATTGTATTAGATAAGATTCTTACATATTTTGTGTGAATAACGAAATGAATATTATTGAGGCATTGTTCTTATCACTATACATATTTATCATCAACATTGATATTAATTTATTGATACAAAAAACATGATATATACATTGAGCATGTGCTATATATGATATAATGAGCATGTGATTAAGATAATTACATTAATTTAATTTGATAGTCTTTATCACTGATTTGATTTTATCTTTTTATACGATCACATCTCTCTATTGATTGTAGTATTGATTTGATAATTGTTTTAGTGATTTGACACTCGGACTAATTTATTGTCTTTTGTATCGTACAATTTTACTATTTATGCATTGATTCAATGATCATATAAATGTAACTATTATGATTTGATTGTTGGCATGCATATTACTCATTTGACGTGCATTGTGTTCAATTATAAGATTTAGTTTTCTACTGAGCTTTTTAGCTCATTATATATGGTAAATAATTTCAGGTCAATTTAAGGGACCAGAAATGTGAGATTGATCATGATCCTTTAGGTTCAGGTTCTTGTAATTTAGCTATTCTTTTATACTCACAGAAGAGTAGTTGTGATATGATTGTGTAAATCATAAGTAGTGTATATATTTTTTTGAGAAATGAATACAAATGTAAACTGATGTTTTGAATTATACAATTCATTTTTGTGGTTTATACTGATAGTTGGTTTTGGATAGCTTTAGTTTTCGTATATTAAAAGATAAAAGTATAATTCTTTCAAATTAGATTATGTGGCATCACCGTAATTATGCTTCTCTTTAAATTTGATGTATTAAGCTTGATTTAGCATTCATTAGTCCTCACGGAGTGCAAGATGGGCAAGACTCACACCGCCAAAGTGTATTAGTGGTCTGATGCCTCAAATAATTTCTCTTTATCTACATGAATTTTGATGTATTACATTATATTAGAATATTCAAAATCAAATTTAGGCAAACTTATAGTCAAACTAAAAGTATCGACGAGAAGATCCCAGCATCAAATGTGATCCAATCTAAGTCAAAATAAATTCAAATCAAGCACTTAGAGCATATTTAAATTTTTTTGTGACATTAATTAAAAGATAATGCAGTATCAAATCTTACAAATCGTGTAGCTTAATGAGACGAGTCCAATGTGCTCAAGATTATTTGATTATGAGTTCTTGAAGCCATTTATATGTTAAATAAATATTTTATAGCCAAATGATTCAATATATATTATTTAATTGAGTTTGCAAAAATTGTAAATAGAGCCTCATTTTCGCATGGGGTACACCTAGAATTGAGATGGGATAGAGCTTAGAGATTTAAAGAGCTCTATCTAACATTCAAAACTGACGATCTCGACTAGTTATCACCTCCAACCAACTATCATCGTCTGAATGTTACGGTCACGCTATTATCACTTATCTATCATAGTTTATTTTTTATTATCTGAATATCATCATCTTACCAACATTGTCAATCTGCCATCACAATCTTTCCACCAGTACTTTTCTAATCTCTATTAAAACTTCAAGAGATTCAGTAAATGCCTCCAATTATATATTGTGCGGTTGTAAGGAAGATCAAACGTCCTAAACTTTAAAAAATGTCTTCCATTTTTTCATCTGATTCAGGCTCCATGAATTTTTGCCTTTCCAAGTTTTCCAAGTAAAATTTTTAATTTCTTTTGCATTCTTTTCATTTATCTCTGTATATATTAGATCTTGGTTGAAAACTATGATGTAAATTTCTCTCTTTCATCGTAAATTTTTTAACACCCAATAAGGTCAAGTATTGGACCCCTTATAGTTCCCTACCTAAGTCAAGAAGGTAGCTTAACCGTAGGAATTATTAGGTGTCTAAACTGAAGTTGACTGACTTCGGCTCGTAATGATTTGTTTATTGGTGGGCCCAATGTGATATCTCATATCTCATGTTTTGTTATTATTATAATTATTTTAATGGGCCAATTAAGTCAATCTTCACTTATTTGCATCATACAAATCTTTAAGATTCGTGTTTTATTTTTTAAATTAAAAAAACTGAAATTTTGAAGCTGAAAAATCATATTAAATCTCAATTTAAATTTAATAATTTTTAAATCCATCAATTTATATAACACAATCAGATAATACTTTATTCCTTCAGGTCGTTTTGACGCCTACCTTTCTAGAAGCCTGAAATTGAGTGCTTGGTATTAGGTCTATCTTTCTAGAAGCATTGAATTACACGCTTAAGAAGGTGGATTCCACACTACCTCAACCTAGACCTCACGTTACGGATTCAATATGCAATAGAACTTTTTTTTTTTTTAATGGGTGGTTAGGCTCTTAGTTGATGAGAAATATTTCTGTACGGAGTTCAAAGAGGGAGAATCGTCCAAATTTACGGTGTACTTATAAATATTTAGCACATTCTTAGTTATGTGTTTACTGAATATTATACTCAGTAATCACACAACAATTTGGACGGTTCTTCCTATCCGTATGTAGGGGTGTTAATTTCGGATCACGGGTCGGGTTCGGGTCGAACCCGGAACTGGCATGGGTTCAAACAGGTGGACCCTAACTTGACCCGGGTAGACAAACGGGTCGGAAATCCAAACTTGGACTCGACCCGACCCGGTTTTGGGTTCTGCCGGCGCCGGAACGTCAGAACGGAGGCGGGCGGACGGCGGGCGAGTGGGCGGGCGAGTGGGCGGACGTGACACGCGACGGCGGGGGTAGCAGCGTGGGGCAGCGAGCCTGTGGCAGCAGGCGTGGGGCAGCAGTGCGGGGAGCAGGGCAGCGGGCGCGCGAGGCAGCAGCGCGGGACGCGAGCGAGGGCAGCGCGGGCGGGAATCCAAATTTTTTAAATTAAACCGATTTTCGGGTTGACCTGGCAACCCGCCGGGTCAACCCGAACCCAACCCGTTTTGAAATCGGGTCGGGTCCAACCCGAATTTTTGGGTCGGGTTCGGATCGAGTTTTCGTGTCGTGTCAAATATTGAGACCCCTATCCGTATGCCATACAGAATAATTTCTCCTTAGTTGATAGTTCAAATTCTAAAACAACAAATCAAAGAGAATTGCATAACATCGCTTATTTTCACCATTATTTTTAAACGTTATTAAGAAATATCAGTAGAAAAGACATTAGGAAAATTTCTTAAATTGCTCGGATATATATAAATTAATTTATATAAAACAAAATACTTTTAAATAAATTTTTTTCTTATGACATATAATATAGAGTTAGGCATATTTTGATGTCATGTATTGGTCAGTTGGTCCAATTTGGAGAGCTTCAATTGCTAATATTATACAAATGAAATGATTCAATTTCTTTTGGGTTTTAAATTTAAGGATTCAAATAATCATGTTGCATTTTATGCTATAAAATAAAAAAATTTATTTATTTTATATTTGCCATCAGCAATTTTTTTTTTAAATTTTAATATTGCAAATCAATTCAAATCAAAACAATTTCATTTTCAAATTGATTCAAATCATTCTTTACCATCCAAACTAAACTATAAATATACTCACCATTGTAGCTCGGCCCCTATCTTCTTATGATGTATATAAGTCACTTTTATGCACACCCTTATAAATATCTCTTATATGCACATTGTGTACAAATTATACATAATATTTGTATAAGCCATGAGACTTCATTTTATTGAAGTGAAGACATTAGCTAAGTCCAAACTCTGCTCGTAATAATTTCTCTTTTTTATATCACAATTTTATTTAAATGTTATTTATACGTCTCATTAAAAGGTTCTCCTAATGATATTTCATAGAACATTTGAGTTCGTAAATATGAAAGGGTCACACTAATAAAACATCAAGTGATGAAGCTCGCATATACAGCCAAAATATACAAGATTTTTTTGGGGATATTTAGGCCATTTAAGGCAAACACATACACAATGCATACACATAGACTCGAATCCTAGACCTCTTAGTTGGAAGCCTTAGCTCTCAACCAATAGGCTAAGGAGAGCTGTGTGCAATGTTACAAGATCATCCAGCGATTTAAGCGTCTTCTCATAGTACACACACGGCTCGTACACTTTGGGGGATCGAACATAGCGATCAAGCTGCAAAAAAGGAATTAAAGTACTGAGTGTTATAAATTATCATTTTGTAACTAAATAATTCTTTTCTCATTAACTTGGTGAAGATTTTGTTTTCATAAATATTTTAGGAAATTAAAATTTTAGGTACTATTTTTTAGAAAATTAAAATTAAAATTCAATAGCTTTCACACAATAAATATTTTAGACAGTTTTGAATATTTCCATCTCCACCATTGCTCATTTGAATGTTTGTGAATGCAAAACAAGTAGAATATGTGCAAATTTCGTTTCACACAAAATTGAAAATTTTTATTTATACCTAGGGGTTGTCAATTTTGGGTCACGGGTCGGGTTCAGGTCGAACCCAAACTGACACGGGCTCAAACGGGTTGACCCTAACCCAACTCGGGTAGATAAACGGGTCGAAAATCCGAACCCGGGCCTGACCCGGCAGGTTGTCGGGTTGACCTGACCCGACACGGAACCCGAAACGCGGGTGAGCGGGCGTGTGGCGAGCGGCGAGCACGAATGCGTGGGCGAGCAGCAAGCGCTAAAGCGAGTGGCGTGCGCGGGTGAGCGCGCGTGGGGCACTAGCGCTAGCAGGCGAAGCAGCGGGCGTTGCGCGGGCAGGCGGGGCAGTGCGGGCAAATTCAATTTAAATGGGTTTACGGGTTGACCCAGCAACCCGCCAGGTCAACCCGAACCCGACCCATTTTTTCAAATGGGTCGAATCCGAGAACCCAAACCCGACCCGTTTTGAAATCGAATCGGGTTTTCGTGTCGTGTCAAATATTGACACCCCTATATATAGCTACAGAATTTTGCTCTTATGCTTGATTGGAGAAGACGAGATTATAAATTAAAAAAAAAAAACTAGATTGGTCTTCTATGATTATAGTAATGCGTGTTGGAGTGAAAATAAATGATAGTATGTTAGATGACAACGGTCAAATGAAATTGTATAGGTGCCAACGGTCAAATGATTGTGAATGAATTACTACTGTTGAGTAAGGATGATCGGATGACGTCAAAAAAACTATGGTAATAAGGAAATAATGATCGAATGATGACAACCGAGTAATGTTGGTTCAACGACGATAGTTGCTGACATTGATAATTAGTGTCGAGTGTCGAACAATACTTTGACAGTTTGTATTGATTCCCTTGATCATAATCTAGTGTTTCATCATTTAAGTTATTTAATGATCTCAAAGTTGAGTAACTGTGCGCTCATTAGAATTCTTTCATCAAGTGTTGCAAAGATGAGAATGCCCTGGTGGATGAGTGATTTTACTCTTAGAGATAGGATAAAATAGACCTACAATTGGAGAGAGCTTTAGAGGTTTGAAAAACTATAAAGCCTTGTCTGATAATTGAAACTAGTGATCTTTGCCAGCGACAACCATCGTCCAACCATTATTGCGTGCTTCACCACCATCACCCAACTAAAATCCCTCGATCGACATCATTTGATCGCTATAGTTTGACTGCAGTCGTTCGATCACTACCTTTTGGCTAATTAATGCCATCTTATTATTTTTAAATATATTCCTTATTCACAATTTCAAAGCTGGGCTGAATTTAGCAAAAATTTTGTAAGCCCATCGTTTATTGGGCCGAACTCAAAATTTTTATTAAATTAAATTTCAAATTCATTATATTATTAATTTTTAGATAAATATAATATAAATTTTAATTAATTTTATTTATCTTAAAATAAATTAATTACTTTCAGACTCTTCCTGAACAAAACTTATCCCGTTCCAAATTTTTTTAAAAAATAGCAATAACAAAAATAGCAATAACAAAAATAAATCGCATTATAATATGATATAATGTCCGTAAAAAAATATATTAGAGCATTTTAATATAAAATGTGTGAGAATATCTGTCAAGCATTTCTGCATTTATATAAAATAAATGATTTATCTAAATTTTAATTTTTATATAAAAATTTTAATTTTTTGAACACGTGATAGAATTTAGAGAAATTGAGTAGGTTAATTAATTTACCTCAGTCATGTTATCCACAACCTCATTGGCGACAAATGCTTTCCGGCGATTCTCCGGCAGCGTAGCCATGGCGTTCTTCAGGTCCAAGTCAAGGTATGCATATTTTAACCGTATATAGAACATCACGTAACGCCACGACATGGTGTCCAGCATGTGTCGCATATCGTGCAATCCCTCCGTCGTCTGCCAGATCCGAGCCACCGCCTCCTCCGGTGACAGTCCCGGCGAGAAGTACCATGATTGCATGGTTTATTTTCATCTATTTTTTTTATTTATTTGATTGCATGCATGGTTTTTATCTTGTCACTATTCTAGGTGACTATGTTAGTAAGTAAAACCATGCAATCAAATAAATAAAAAAATTAGATGAAATAAACATTAAAATTTAACTCACTAAAATTCAAAATCAGGAAAAAATTAGTGTCATACAACACAAAAATATTCACTATAAAAATTAGGAGAAAAGTAGAAAATTCAGCTTTTTAAGACGAAAAATCTATCGCAAAACAATAAAAATCCATCACAAATTTTGGTTTGCAGCAGATTTGCGATGGATTTGATTCCACTAGTAAAACTCACGTCGCAAATGCGATGGAAGACATACATCGTAATTATATTACGGCGGCGGAATATTCACCGTAAATTGTGACGGAAATGTCATTGCACATCTGTAGCAATTTATGATGGATATTACCGTCATAAACAATTACTAGATCGTCGTATCAGTGTTTGCGACGAAAATTCTACCGCAAATCCACTGGAAACCTATAGTATTTTTTTTTAAAAATAGCTCTTTCTATATGTTATTGAGCTTTCCAACATTAAGAATTCAAACATTTTAAAAGCAATACCTAAATGCAATAATAAGTTAAGATTAACATTCCAATTGCACAAATAAACAATCACATTCCATAAAACTCTACAATTGTTATAGCACTGTTAAAATTTCAATAGTTCTTATACATCAAAAGAAATAAAATGCATCAAAAATATTTTTACAGAAAATCTAGGTAGAATCTACATCCTCGCTGTCTTGCTCGATCGATATAGGCACATGTTGATTTCCGCCATCTTCTCTCTCAATCTCCTAGGCTCATCTAGTATCTAAATGTTAATATACGCATGTATTTTTCGGATATTTTTCTAATTCTGCTGTCAAGTTAGCCACATGTTGGTTATATAAACTCTACTGGTTGCCTGCGGAGTAGCTAATAGAAAAAGAGAATTGTCCCTCATACGTGTAGGCTTGCGAGTCTAATTCATAAGCATGTCCTTTCTACATTCCACCTATCGATTGCGACCCAATGTTGTATTCAAAATAATCTACATATCCCCTAAAGGAACCCTCTCCTATTATAATTTGGCTCTCTCAAAGTCGTATATACTCATCCTACAAAATATAACATAAGATTAATCATCGTATAATTGTAACTTACAATATTTTTGTAAGTATAATATCCTTATATACTTACATATGCCATCCTCAGTTGCTCATTCACCTATTACTTATCCTCCTAGCACTTATGAGTTTGATTGTATAACTTAACTGCAATGGGTTCTCTACCAAGCATTTCTTTCTACAATATACTTAGATTAGCATGTATACATAAAAAAATTATTAAAATTCTTACCAAATGTCTTCTATTCCTAGTATGTGGAACCGAGCCCCCAATATAAAGGGAGCTACCCATGCCCCCGATGTCTGAAGCTCAGTTATGTCTGGTTAGATAGCTCTCTCTAATCTTATCTGCCACTAGAGCTACACCAAACTTTTTATATATTTTGTCTCTAAGTGTGAATTGACTCATCCACTTGAGCATCCTCATCTTTACAACACTTAATTTTATACTTCTCTTGTAATGATCAACATTCTGTGCCATAAACCATTGCAAATCTCATCATCATCTTATAGAATTATTCATTATATTTGAGGGGTACTTTTCTATCACACAATAGGCGCGATGCAATCATCCACTTCAACCATCCAACTTGAATTATAATAACAATATCCCAATTTATTTCACCATCGCTTTGAGTAATATACCTGAGATAACTAAAAAGTGCACTCTTTGTAATCAATCAATCACAAAAAGTCGCAATCCCACTACTAGATCTAGTACCACTAAAATTATGCTTCATATATTATGTTTTAGATATGCTAAAAATTAAAGCCTATAGATTCTAAAATTGACCCCCCATAATTCTAGTTATTCATCAACTCCCTCTCTATTCTTATCAATAAGAAGAATGTCATTCGCAAAAAGCATACACCAAGGCATATCCTCTTGCAAATGTCATAGTAAGAACATCTATGACAAAAGAAAAAAGACATGGGCTAATAGATGATTCTTAGAGCTAATTGACAATAAGATTTATGCAAAATCCTGGCAAGCAGTCGGTAGATCACACAGGCAGAATAAATCATTGGTTTCCCTCATTTTGACATAAATCCCTGATTTAATAAAATATGGAGTATGGTGGGTTTAAGGGATTTGGCTGAAGAAGCGCATTAAAGGGAGAAAGGTAGTTACCTTCACATTGAGCGAGCTCTCATCGACGACTACGAAGATGAAGAAGGATGTCGAGGAAATGAGAATTCATAAGGAAGGAATGTCGTCGAAGTATGTGATGCCACATGGAACCTCATTCGTCGGAGCTGAGTCATTGTCCAGGAGCAAATGAAACAATGCCTAGCAAGCCATTTAAATAGATTTGTTTGCATCAAATTTACGACGAATTTGTGACGGATTTATGAATACTTCCGTCGCAAATCCATTGCAATTTTTGAGAATAAAATTTTTGCCACAAAGGCCACCTCAAATAACTGACTTTCATTTTTTTTAAGAAAAATTTATTCCATCAAAAAAGAAAAGTACAACAAGGGTCAAATAAACACCAAGACTGAATACATGAAAAGATTACAATTGGGGAGACCGAGAAGATAAACATGGCACAAAAGCCAATCGAGAACAGTATTTAGCAAAGGCTTCCAACCACTCCGAAACCAGGCACGGACCATCCAGAGGAGTGAAAGAATAATAATCCACCAAAAAGCCACCCAACCGCCAGCCTCGAAAAAAGGCATCCAATAAAAACAAGAAGAAACGCCACCAAAGGTTGCCAACGAGCAACGAGCCACATATGTAAAGTGGTGAGCAAGAAGCCACATCATAGCCCAAAAAATAAAATCTATAACTATAGACCCAACAAAAGACCACATCCAGAAAAACCAAAATGTCGCTAACAAAAGAAAACACAAAATATCAAATCTGCAGCCACCAAGCAAACCAAAAGAAATAGCTACTTTTTGGATTTTCTCTTTCTATGTTTACTCACCCAAACATTATCATCTCACAATATACCTTGCTCATAAAAAACTTCCACTTCCTCAACCTCAGAAGAATTGAAGAAGGAGAAGAGCTTTCAAGCCAATAAATTTGAAACTTAACACTTTCCCCGATCTGACACCCACATGGGTAACCAAAGCATTAGAAGAAAGTAAAGTAACTGGGACCACAACTAGTTGTCCATACATCTGAATAGTAGGCGTCACCAGAGAAACAACAGTAGAATCCAATTCACAAGCAACCAAAGAATCAATCCCTACCTGACCCACATGCATAACAATCAAAGCCAAATCAACAGAATTTTGAGGTGATACATCATGAGTCGAACCACTAGACAGCTCATGCACAACCTCCCTATTAACCTCACATAAAGTAATATCCTCCTCCTTTGAACATTCCACAGCCAAAGGAGTAGAAACACTCCTAGGTGAAATATCACATTGTAAATGACAATCACTTAAGGCATCAGGACCACCCAAACTTTCTAAATGCAAATCACCATCAAAATCTCAGTAACAACATAATTCAGAGGATCAACCACTTTAGGAAACAGGCCACAGGCCCAACAGGCAAATCCGCCTCACTAACGAGAGGAAGATTTTCATGTAAAGATACAATAGGAATTGACACATTCGAACGAACATGATTAATACCTGCAGAATCAAGCCTATGTAGCTCAGCTAAAATTGTCACATTACCAACAGGAGGGGCAGAACAAACAGCTAAATGGGGATGCAAAATCAGACAACTAGCTTTTGAACGACCCAAACTTTGTAATGAGTACAATAAAAAGAAATTCTTCCATTTTGAATTGCTGAATATAGTCCATATTTTCATAACCAAGCCAAACTTGGTCGGGATAACTATTAGTAATATCTAACTCCACAAGAATGCGGGCAACCAAGGGCCTAGTTCCAATCGAGGTAGCATTATCGGTATGCAAGGGACGTCCAAACAAAGACCCAATTCCATGAAGCACACGTGGAGAGAAGAGATGCGAACGAAGATTTGGGAAAGAATCCCAGATAGGGATGACAGGAGATTCAATATTAATGTCAAAATAAGGTGTCCATTTAATCAACTTCATACAACAATTACTAACAAAATAAGAACGATGAGAGAAAACCCTACAGTAATCTAGGTCATTCATCAACTTAATAAAAATGTTCTTATATTTAAGCACAGTAACAGAAAAATCATCATTTAACTTAAGCTGTAAAAAAATTTATGATAGAATCAAGTGTTGGACGACGACCGATAAATTTCTCCACCAAAACAAACTCAAACAGAGCTGCAAGTGCCAACATCTCGTTATCAAAAATTCAAATAGAAGGAAGACCATGACAAGTGGTGATTTTGAGATCAAGAAATTATGGCTGGGATGAAGTCCTAGAAAAAAAACCTCCTGAAAGGAGTGCAATTTCGCCTTGCCATCCAAAAATTCAGGATGAATTAGTCAATTAACAGTCATTCCAACCCGAAAAATGGACGAAGGAGAAAAAACAAAAGGAAATAGATAGAAATTATGAAGAAACGTAGTAGAATACCCACAAGGCAGCCACAGAGTGAAGAAAAAGACGAAGGAAAACCCTAGCCATTTTCCCTTCATTCATTGTCTTCTTTCTTGATATCCAAATCATTGACTTTCTTGTAGTGATGATCACTCTCTCCCTATTAGGGGTGTGAGATTGATTAGGATTAATGGTGTAAGTGAGCCAAGCCAGCTTGCTAACTAGCTTGATCTTGACTCGTTTTATAGGTGCATAAAATAGTCTTATTCTTTATTTGAAGTAGTTGTGAATCGTTAAATTTGATTAGAGTAAAAAAATGATCTTAACTAATTTTGTAGTGCATAAAATAAATTATTTGTCTTTTATATTAGCACTCATGCACATAATTATATATATTTTAATTCGATCTTGGCATAACTTGATTTTATTAATGAGGATCAAGTTAGACTTCGTCTGAGACTTTTTTTTAAGTAAATTTTTATTATAAAAATATTTTAAATTATTTTTTTAAAATATTATTTAGAAAATGTTGTACTAAAGCTATCCCAAATGAACCATTAATCATATGCGGCTCATGGATAGGTAAAATTATTCTGTGAGACCAACCCTAACGCCACGTCACTTTTTTGTTCGGTATCGCTGTGTACCAAGTGACGTGACGTGTTCTACTTGATCTCCGGATCGTCCGATGTATAATTTCTCCATGGACATCAACATGAACTTACTTTGAACAAAAAATTTATAAGATAGGCAATGTTTGCCCTATTAGCTAAATTCACATCATTAAACAAATTAAATGGCTTGTCAACGTAGAAAAGATGTTAGATAATGCCAACATCGGTTAAGCGGCCTGCAGATCTTTGGATGGGCTTTGTCAGATCTTTAAAGCCCACCAATAAAGCCTCCACCTGCTACAGAATAGATGGGCCTCAACAACGTATGCTCTTTTTTAAATAATGCAACTTTACTATGTTTTCTTGCATTAATGGTCTTCTCAGGAGGTTAATAAAATATTTATTTAATGTTTAAATTCAGCTCTATTAAGGAATTAACCTGATTAATTTGATTTTTGATCGTTTATAATTCGGGCATATAGAAGGAACTAAATGCAAATTAAGTTAGTCAACTAATTTGATTTTTTATCATTTATTATTATTATTATTATTTTTACATTTTTAAACCATTAAAAACAAACAATCCATATGATTTTAAGCTCTAAAAAATATAAAAACATAAAATGATTTAAAGTATAGAACCATATTAATATTATTTAGATAAAACTTAAAACAACAAAATCCCTTTCAAGATTATATTTAATAAGGCCTATAAAAGTTTTATTTTGCCTTCAACCTCTTTAATAACAACAAATAGTTAGCTCAAATAAGTTAACCTAGGCTAAACCCGAGTAACGTTCTAGAAATGTCCAACAACCCAATAGTATTATTTGGAATATGGGAGTAAGTGAGTCAAGCTGACTTGATCCCTGCTTGATAAATGGCTAGCAAGCCGAGCAAAATGAGCTAAATAACCAACCTTGAGCAGGCTACAACTCTACTCGTTAGCTTTTAAGCTAGTTCGTTTATTCATATAAAATATATTTGATTTATATTAGAATTTAAAGGGGATTGCTCGTGGGCGCAAGCCGAGGAGGGGGAATCTTACCCAAAAAAAAAAGTTTTTTTTTTCTTTTCCCACTACAGTGAAGGATCTACTATATCCTCCTTCCTAACCTCCACATTCATCATGAGCTACCCACCAGCTTCCTCAATGCCCTAATGCCTTCACCTTCAAGGTGATGATTGACCCAACCGCACCTGTGCCTCCATTACCTTCTTATAATATTATGTAATGCCTTTAGGTTGCGCCGCCTCTATGGAGAGGAATGGATTGATAATACCCAATTGCCTTATCTATTATCTCCAAGTCGCACTGACTTCATATTTAGGAGAACTATTTTGTCGACCCCGTGTAGTGGAATAAAGGCTTGATATTGTTGTTGGTGTCGTTGTTAATAGTTTTATGCCAGTTCGTTAGTAGTAATTCTTTTGAATGGTATGCTGAATTACCGAATTCGAAAGAGCATCTATGCCTCCAGTGTTGCCGCAGGTTGTCTTAAACTGGGCCAGATGCTGTCTCGGATTGCTATTGCCATGAAAAGTGTGGAATTTTGGTACCGAGTATCCATTGGGATATGACACCTGATCATACTCTGCTGGATACAGACGACCCTTGCCCTCCTTGATTGATTTGCTTGCACATATCAATTCATTCCTCTTCGCCTCCCAAATCATATAATTTATTATAAACCTATTACAGTTTGTTTTAGCTAGGCCAAAACATTGGTGTTTGTATTTTACGAATTTTTCATATAAAAATTATGCAATTTATTTAATTTCCTTCTCTTTCCTTACTTTCAACATAGACCTAAGCCCATGAGGAAACTAAATAATTCAGCCCATCTAATCCAGTTAACACAAGATGGCCCATTTTAAAAAGCCTAGCTTGTACAATAACTCACGACATTCAATTTTATTGTATATTAGAAATACAAACTACAAATATATTTCATAAATTTCTAGCATAAAAATAAACAAAAAATAGAGATAAAATTAACTCAAAAAGGAAAAATATTTAATAAATTATAATAAATCTTAAAAAAGAAGCACAATATAACTCTGATAATTACTATAATTTAAATAAAATTTATTTATCTTATAATTTAAACATGTTTAATAAATATAATCTTATTTTAAATTATTATTACATATTTTTTAATGATTTTATATGAAAAACACCTCATATAACTTTTTTTATCATTTTTACCGCTTACTTTTTGTTGTTTCAGATGTTGGCCCAATTTTTCTACTTTCTCCTTTTTTTTACAATATTTCTTAATGTTATTCAACAATTTTTCTTGCGTTGGCGTACTCAGCCCATGTGCCTATGTTCTTTCATCATTGAAACTCTTTAAGCAACGACAGCTTAAACCATTTGATTAATGTTAATTGCTTCATTAAAATGCTAATTATGTTTCAATAATTTTCCTATATTTCATCAAACTTTTCTCGGTATAATGAGACTTTTTTTTCATTTTATTTGCAAATTAATTTTTCAGCTTGTTATAATCTAGTTTTGAATAAGGGTGTCAATTCGGGTCAACGGGTCGGGTTCGGGACGAACGCGAAACCCGATCCGGCACTATTCAGGTCAACCCGAACCCGACCCGCTTTTAAAAACGGGTCAGGTTTCTGGTCCCGAACCCGACCCGATTCAGGTCCGAGTCAACCCGACCCGACACGAATGACCTGGGTTTGACCCAAAATTGCTAGTTTTCGGGTCAAAAATAGGATCAATCTCGGGTTTTCTGGTCAAAAACGGGTCAATCTCGGATTTTCGGTTCAAAAATGAGTTTTCGTGTCACTTTCGGGTCAATTTCGGGTTGCTGGGTCAACCCGAACCCAACCCGATTTTTAAAATGGGTTGGTTTGTTGAACCCGAACCCCACCCGTTTCGGGTTCGGGTTGACCTGAACCCGGATTTTTCCGGGTCGGATTCGGGTAGTGTTTCTGATCGTGTCAAAAATTGACACCCTTAGTTTTGAATGGTTAGGATTGATTGTATTGAAAGCAAATGTAGATTAGATAAACTTTGATAAATCTCAGCCATTCTTTTTTTTTTAATCTCAACCATTCATATCAATTATGGATGGTGGCCTGGTGAGATTAGGTCAATATATACGAAGGTGACCATAGTTAAATACAAATTGAAGATAAATATTCTAATAATTATGTAAAATATGAAAGTTTCTTGCATAATTTTTATTTTGATTATATAAAATTTTAAAATAATGTCCTCCTAAATTTGAGATGTTAATGATAAGAAATAAAAACTGTATCAAAATTATTGAATTTGCTTTGAGATGAATATAAAATATTTATAATAAAATACTTTTTTATCACAATAATATCAAGAAAATAAAATGAATGTGAAATAAGTTATCTCTAATTTAATTAGTTTTGGATTTTCACTTTAATATATATATATATATATATATCTAGTTTTCAAAAGTATACATAATTAGTATCCGTTTGGGAGACTACAATTTTTTGTAAAGTCAATTGTAAAACTACTGTGGAGAAAGTAACCTTTTGAAAGGTGCCGTCGAAAGCAGCAAAAGTAACTATTGCGTCATGGAATATTCGCGGTAATAGAGAAGTATAAAGTTTAGCGTCTTAGTTTTGTACGAAGATCCAGCACACAATCATATAAGAGAGTGAGGGTGCGACATTCATAAGAGACACTAAGATTTTTACATATAAAATCATGAAAGGGGAAAAGCCATGGGGCTTGACCCAACTTGAATGAATCCACTATTATTTGCTGTTGAGTACAAATGAGACCATTCCTTGGGGGTAGGCCTTAGCTTGTTATAACAAATAAACATCATATAGCATGTGTTACATGATGAGACTTGAAAGAATCACTATTGATACATATGTTTGGTCTATAGAACCATAGTCGACGGGCGATGGAAGTCAAAAAGATCGTAGTCTAGTCATAGTGGTCAAAGGGACCGTAGTCGGCGGGCGATTAAGGTCATAAAAGACTGTTATCAGGTGACAAAGGTTGAAAGGATCGCAATCTGGCTATGAAGGTCAGAAGGATCGTAGTCGGCGAGCAACAGTATATAGAAATATTGTTGTGTGGCAATAGATGTTGAAATGATTGTAATTGACAGGCGGCAATAGTCAGAAAGACTATTGTATGGTGAGGGAGATCAGAAGGACCGTAGTCGACTGGTGACAGAGGTTAGAATTTCGGCGTTGGGCAAAAGTTTGGCGTCGAGTAGAAGTCTGGTGAAAGTCCGACAACATGCAGAAGCCTGAAGACGGGCGAAAGTCTGCCGTCAGTTAGAAATCTGTTGACGGGTGAAAGTTTGGCGTTGGGTAGAAGTCCGACGAAAGTCTGGCGACCGGCGGAAGTCCGAAGACGGGCGGAAGACCAACGACGGGCAAAAGTCTGGCATCGGGTAGAAATCCGACAATGGGTGGAAGTCCAACATTAAGTAAAAATCCAACGAAGGGCTGAAGTCTTGTGTTAGTTTGTGGCCGGACATAAATCAGGCGTTAGTTGGTAGCCGGGCAGAAATATGGCGTCCGTCAATAGTCGGGCAAAAGTCCGGTGTCGAGTAGAAGTCCAAGGACAGGCGGAAGTCCGACATCGACTAGGAATCTGGTGATAGTCGGAAGTCCAATGTCAGTCGGTGGCCGGGAGGTGGTCGAGGAGTCTTGTGGAAAGAGAACTCTTCCTTCTCTTCCTTATCTTCTTTCTTAGGCTCCCTTCTTCCTCCCCTTTTGTGGTCCCTTTCTATGAGAAATGAGAGATATATTTATAATTTTTTTAGTGTGGCATGACCATTAAATAGGAGGAAGATCATGGGTAAATTGGGAGTGGTTTGAATGAATGGCCGATGTTGATTCCCTTGATCATAGATTGTTTACAAGACATTTGAATGTCTTAATGATATTAGAATTTGGCGATCTAGGGCTCATTGGATTCATCTTATCGAGTTGCTCAATTTGACAATAAGCATGTCACATTTAGAGACCAATATGTAATCCAAATTATGGTTTGAACATTCCAATTGTGCTTCGGGTCTTTGATTTGCACTCATTTATTCTCGGATTGAGTCAAATTTGATTTCATTGGATTCGTATTTCCGAGACGTTTAGTTCAACTATAAGTTTGCTGAAATCAGAGTTCAGATGATCATGGATTTAATTTTTGAATTTTCCAACATGATTTTGCTTAGAGATTCGAGCCCGAGCAATATGGGTGTCAATTTTTGACACGACCTGAACCCAACCCAGGAAATTCTGGGTTCGGGTTGACCAGTTTGAAAATGGGTCGAGTTCGGGTTCGGATATTTGACCCATTAAAAAAAACGGGTCCGATTCGAGTATACCCGGAAACCCGAAATAAACCCAAAAATGACCTGAAATCAAATCCGAGTCCGTTCGAACCATTCTGGCATTCCGCCCACGACTAACAAGTCACGACTCACCCTCAATTCTCTTCCGCCCGTCCTGCTCCCGCGGCTCCGCCAACAGACTTCTGCCATCTTGCGGCCTCGTCAAGGCTCTAACCTCCTACCACTGTCCTGCATCCCCGTCGACCGCCTTCTCCATACCCTAAGCTAAACCCTAAGAAGCTAGACCGCCGTCGTTGCTTCGTCGGCGGTCTGGAAGTAGCGACAAGTGTCACGGGCACGGATTCGACTGGGAAAGTGATTTTGCTCTTCTTCAGCCAAATCAAAAAAACTTGGGTCAGGCCGGGTCATCTCAACCCACCAACTCGCCGGGTCGCTGGGTCAAGTTCGAGTCCAAAAAATCGACCTGTTTGTAAAAATGGGTGGGGTTCTGGTTGACCCGAATAGTGTCGGGTCAATCCTGAGTTCAACCCGAACCCGACCCATTGAGCCGAATTGACACCCCTACCGAGCAACATAATTTTTTTATGATGTATTAGTTGCCCCCCTATTTTCGGACTTCAAAGCTCCAGAAGTCCGAAAAAACTTTTCATATTTTTTTTGGGAAATTTTGGACACGATTTGTCATTCCAAACTATTTTAAAGTGCCCAAAATTGCTTATAAAGACTCTGTTGAGCTCCGGAAGTGTCGAAATTGGGTCTGAAACGTCAAAAAATGATTGCATACCCCAACTACATACGATTTGGATTGTCCGGGCCGAAAAATCAGGTCCAAAAGCCGTAGGCAGCCCAACCGGCCGGCCGGCTAACCGCCACCTACTGCAGCCCCCGCTGGCGTGCAGGCGAAGTGGTGCGCCCCTCTTGGGCGTGCCTGACCAACATAATTTCCTGATGATATATCAGTAATAATTTTTTTTAATAGAAACAAAAAATAATAATGATCAAATATAAATCATAGTTACGATTTAAAACGCAAAGCAATAAAAAAGTTGTCTCGAACAGAGCCTTAGTCAGTCAGTCGTAAGCCGACCTTTGCATTATGATAAACTTAGATGAGAATGAAGTTGTATTTTTTTTTTTCTCTTAGAAATAAAGAGGCATCATTTTAAGATAGATTAGAGGAACTGGACTATAATTATCTGCAATTAAATCATAATAAAATCCACAACAGAGGCAACATGGCATAGACATTAATTGTATATATATATATATATATATATATATAATCTGCATAATTTGGCAAGAATATTGAGGTAAAATTAGAATTAGAAACTTCTGAAATGAAATTCAAAATCGTGTGAACTTTAATTTCAGCAAGTTTGTAGTTGAACTAAACTTCTTAATGAAACAAACTCAACTGTACCAAATGTGGTTCATTCTAAGCCCAAATCAAACATTTGTTTAATGATTGAAAACTTCAAACATTAATTTGATTACAAAATGATATCTAAAGTAGACATGCTTATAGTCAAATCTAATGGCTCAATTAGATAAATCCAATTAGCCCTAAATCACTACATTCTGACATCATTAAGACACTTAGATGCTAAATAAATATTTTGTGCAATATAAGTCTTATGTGAAGTGTTTTAGATTCTAATTCTCACATGAGGGGGAGGAATAAGGGAGAGAACTAGTCATCTCTTGAATTTTCCAATTATCACTGCTGCAAACCATCACCACATATTGCTACCAACAACTGCCGTTGTCGTTGACGACCACCACCGCTAATCAAAATTTTCATATATATATATATATATATATTAATCTTATTTTCTATTGAAGATCCTATTTACATTATTTAGACACTCAACTATTCAAAAAATAAAAAATAAAAATAAAAACGGAATTAGGTTTACTTATATCATCCATGTGCATTGCTGGTGCTTGGCCGGACAAAGACAACTTTGTTGAAGTAGCTGTGCAGCAGTTGTGTGCCTGTACTGTGCGTAGACATAGGGTAAATGACCCTCTGTGTAGCTTTAGCTGAAAGCTACCTTTCCTTTTATGACTTGGCCACAACCATGGATTTTGCCCTCGTAAATTTACAGATGGTAGGTCCCTACCGGATAACAATCAATTTAATCAGTGGATGCTACTATATTTCTTTCATTTCATATAGTTTAACACTATCATACCGCAAGTTGCAGATAAATTTGTCATGAAATATACAGCTAATATGTTGATTAGGAGCTTAGGCTATAAATTAAAAAAATTTAGATTCGAGTCTTATGTATGTAATGTGTATGAATCTATCTTAATTAACCTAGCTGCCAAAAAAAAAAAAATTGTCATGAAAACTATGGATGATAATATGATTTTTAGTCATATTTTTAGGAAAAGCATTGTAGAAGTTGCATATATAGTCTTAGGTTTCGTTTGGGGCGGCTTTCTTAGTGTTTCTTAAAGCAGTTTTCTAGTATAAATTTTTTAATTTTTGCACTAAAAAATTGTTTTATGAAGCAGTAAGAAAGCCGTCCCAAACGAAGCCTTAGGGTTCATTTGGGACAGCTTTTTTTTTCTTTGCTTCTTAAAACATGTTTCTGGTATTAAAATTTTATTTATTATATTAAAAAGCTGCTTTAAGAAACAATAAGAAAATCATCTCAAACGAAGCCTTATAGCGTGCGAAAGAGCTGTGAGAGATTATATATAGTCTTATGCTTGTATTTTTCTTTTTAATTAATATTTGAATATTTTTAACGCTCTTATTATATGGCATAATGTGAAAGGTTACAATCACTCATATAGTGTAAATATAAATATATATTAAAAAAAAAACTTGGCAAAAAATGAATTTTTATCCACATTTTTTAATCCTGCGCCGAAAGCTTAAAAGACATATATTAATTGACGTTGAAAGTTTCATTGTTCACTTATTTCTAGCGAATTTAGTTCAGTTGTTGGCCTTGCGTGTGGCTGATTAGTAATTTTCTTTCAATTTTTTTAGATATTTGGATTAATTAGGAGTAACTCACACATACATTGATGATAAAAACTTTCAACTAATAGATCAAGATGAGTTGCGTGAATTTTCTTTTTCCTTCTCCAGCCTACCATTCAAGAGGTTCTCCAGGCTTCAAACTTTGATCACCATAACATCTTTATTTGTTTATTTACTGCAGAAGTAAATAAATCGTATGTGATTTCATGGCAATACTAAGGCTTCGTTTGGGACAGTTTTAGATCAATATTTTTTTCTTACTTTCACGAGATTTTTACATTGATTTTTTGTTGCCTGACCTGTGAGGCCGTGAGCTATGATAAATTGATAATGCATACATGTTGCCACCCCCTTTAGGAAGTGCTTGGCAGCATAACTAATCCTTCGGCGAGCCTACCAACAACCAGCCCCACATGTGCAGAACCCGCAATTATTTTCTCCCCTCTTAAAGAGTTGCACCGCATGAGAGGGGATTCGAACATAGGTTGCGAGATTCTCAATCATACTCGCCCACCAACCCACCTAAGCCCGGCGGAATTTCTCTTCTTCAGTTACTCGATCTGTAGTCTTTAAGCTATCATTTTACTCTATGTGAATTTGTGATATCTCCTATCATTTTACTGTGTCAGTGTGTGTTTGTGATTGCTTCCTGCAGATTTTTCTTATTAATGAAACAGTGCTTTGTACTCATTTTTCTATTGAAAAAAAAGATCCCTAAGAGTAGTATTTCATGTGGCCATGAATGCATGTGATATCGCATGTGCCCAGGGGCCACTTCTCCTGCCTAGAATTCATGCAATATAACATGTCACTTCACAAGCTTCTCTTTGGTCTATTAGCATAATATCTGCAAGTAGCTAAGCTGGAGCCTGGATGGAATGATAGTGAGTTGGTCTTTATTTATCTTCAAAAATCTTAAGGATTTGATTTTTGATGGTTTCGGTTGGGCTTTTTTTTATATCAATATGCTAATCTTATCAGATCATTCTTGTCATTAGAACTATTTTATACTGAAATCCTCATACTGATCTGTAGCATTCATGCATGTTGATGATATCGTCTGGACATCTACTTTGGCCTTGCAATAGTTATGATTTTTGTATGTTACCGTTACATCAAAACATAGTAAGATTTCGGTCATTTTCGGAGAGATATTATATATTTATGTATTTTTTCCTTTAACATTAAAAATATATATAATACTATTATGATTTATAAGGAAGCTTACAATCTCATTCACTCATTCAATTAATTACATATTTAAGAATTGTCTTACATTCTTACATCATATAGTATTTTATGTCAATATTTGAGTTCATGAGAATATATATAGAACAAATTTTTAAAATAATGTTTGTTATGAATAATTTTGGCGGAAACAAAACTCAAAAATAAAAACTTAAGAAATAATGTCAATCATTTGGTAACCCAACGATTAACTCTAACGCGGCAAATCAAGTTACAGAGGAGTCGGGTCCTAGCCGGGTCGGCAGCTGACAGAATGGGTTGTGGATGTGGGTAACCTTCTCCATGACTAGCAGGGTAGCTTGGGCGAACTTGCACAATTATACTGGTTGTCTGTTTAGGTTGGTTTAGATGATGTGAAATGAAATTTTATTTTTTTTAACAAAATTTTCATTGTTTTTAAATTAAATTAATCCTTAGATTTTGATGAATTGGTTATTTGATTTATTTGAGGATGAATATGTTTAATATTTTGGAATGATTTAATAAAATATAATTTATTAATAGTCAAGTCATTTACTATTTAGATGATTTGCCCCTTCTATATATTAATTTAATTTATTAATTTTAATAAAATATAATTAACTAATTTAATTTATTAATTTTACTATACTATTATTATTAATTTAATTTATTAGTTTATTTTATCAATTTTACTATAATATTAACTAATTTAATTTATTAATTTTGCTAAACTATAATTACTAATTTAATTTTTTAATTTCACTAAAATATAATTACTAATTTAATTATTAATAATTTTGTCATTTCCTTTTTAAACGACTTATCCCTTTCTAATTATTAATTGAACTATAATATAATATCATGAATTGGGATAATTTAGTCAAAATTAAATTAAATGGAACCAATGATCATTAGTACCCGACCCGCCATCCTGCTCCCAACCCGCAATCGACCCATCCCTCTTGTGTTGTGATTAGACCCATCCATCAGAGCCAGAACTCAGCCCGTCCCACATGCACCCAAATGCAAACTCCCGACCAGCTATACTCTCTGCCACGAGAATTTGCCTTATCCAAGCCAATCTTAGGGTTACCAAATGACTGACATCGATCATTTCTATTTTTTTTTTAATTTTATTTTCATAAAATTAATTAACAACGACATCATTATAAAAATTTGTTTTATATATAATTCCAGCATAACTCAATATTTTAAGTGCCAAAATTGTTCATTATTATGTTTCTTATTGGCAATTTTTATCATTTTATTTTTTCTCTTTCATAATAACAGAGTCAGTCCATAGAACAATTATTACGTCTTTTGATCGGACGTAGATCTACGTCCGGTCAGAGGCTGGTTACTCAATTTTTGCTCGGTATTTGATCGGTATTGATAGGTATTGTTTGATAATATGGAGGAATACCGCTCTGGGAAAACCAATACCGAGTTATACCGAGCAATACCGAGTTTTATACCAAAAAATACCGAGTTTTTCTCGGTATTTTTTGGTGTAACTCGGTATTGCTCGGTATAACTCGGTATAACTTGGTATTTCATATTCACCTAATGATATTTCTGAGTTATTATTTGTATTGCTCGGTATTTGCTCGGTATTTCTCATTTTGTGCATGCAATCTTAGTGCCGACCGGACGTAGATCTACGTACGTTCACCGGACCAAATAAAGCCAATTTAAACTAATATAATTAAGCACAATTAGGAGCTCAAACCCTAATCAAACTCAAGCTCAAATGCTCAATTAAGAAGCTGTTATCATAAACCATAATAAACTATCGTAATCAAATGAAATTAATGCATCAATTCTTTTCCTTTTTTTTTAATAATGAAACGTTGAGAGCGTGCGTACAAATTTAATGAAGCAAAAGAATATGAACGACAACTAAATTAATTGCATCTATCTAGACCATATCGTATGGCTGTTGAGGAGCACATGGCCACTTGTCCTGTAGCAACCATCAGAGCTTTTCACGACATTTTTCTTGTCATTTAACGCGCTTGTTGAAGCTGCGTTGTTCATATCTGCTGATCGAAAAGCCTTTCAGAAGAAGACAACGCATTGCATCAATATTTTCACGTTATGAGAGAGCATGCATGTGCAGCCATACAGCTTCCAATTCGCGTTCGCAAAAGCTCGCCACGTCGCATAATTTGACAAAGCTGATGTTTGAAAGCTTACCGGTTTTATATACGACTAATAGCTTATTCATTCAAAATTAATTTAAATCCAACAAATTGGATTAAAAAAAGAGTAATTTCATATGTCATTTAGTTTTATTTCTTTTGAGATAGGGGTCCTCTTTTTCTTTCACAAACAACTTCCCTACCACCCAATATAAATTTCTCTTTGAATGAAATTATCTATATATTGGGTATATTATTTTGATTATTTCAATTGACAAGGGTGGAACTGTGTAGTGGTGGAATAATTATTACGTCTGGTGACCGGACGTAGTTCTACGTTCGGTCACCATTGAGTTACTCGGTATTTACTCGGTATTGCTAGGTATTGCTTGGCAATAACGAGAAATACCGCTCTGTGAAGATCGACTAATACCGAGTTTTTCTAAAAAAAAACTCGGTATTCGGTATTGCTCTGTATTGCTAGGTATTGCTCGGTATTTGTCTTCGCATAATGGTATTTCTCGTTGTTGCGTGCTAGAATATTCGCGGCGGTAGAGAAATATTTAGTTTAACGTCTTAGCATTGTACGAAGATCCAGCACACAAGCAGATAAGTGAGAGGGTGTAGCATTCATAAGAGACACCAAAATTTTTACGTGGAAAACCCCTGAAAAGGGGGAAAAACCACGGAGCCTGGCCCAGTTTGAATGAATCCACTAGTATTTGTAGTCGATTACAAATGAGGCCCTTCCTTAGGAGAAGGCCTTTGATTGATGTAGCAAATGTATATCATATAGATTGCATTACATGGTAGGAGTTACATATACAGGTTTGTTTGGCCTGAAGGACCGTAGTCGGCAGGAGACCGTAGTCGGCAGGAGACCGGGGTCAGAAAGACCGTTGTCTGTTGATGGAGGTCGGAAGGACCATAGTAGAAGACGAAGGCCTGAAGGACTGTAGTCGATAGAAAGCTGGGGTCTGAAAGACCGTTGTCTGGTGATGTAGGTCGAACAGACCGTAGTAGGTGATGAAGGCCTGAAGGACCGTAGGCGGTAGGAGACTGGGGTCTGAAAGACCGTGGTCTGGTGATGGAGGTCGGACGGACCGTAGTAGGCGACAGAGGTCAGAAGGACCTTAGGAGGTAGGAGACAAGGAGTTAGATGTTAGTCCCAGTGTCACTTGGAAGATCGGATGTTGATGGTCTGGCCTTGAGTAGGACGTCGGGTCTTCAGCAGGACGTCGGGTCTTCAGCAGAATGTCGGGACTGAACGTCGGACCTTAAGGCAGTGGTGCAATGAAACTCCGGTGGTGATCCGGCAAGGCTTCGGTGGTGGTCCGACGAGGTTCCTGCAGCGGTCCAGCGGAGGTCCGGCGGTGCTTCTGCGGTGGTCTGGCGGCCGTCGAGAAGGAGCTTCCTCCTTCTCTTCTTGCTTCGGCCCCCTTCTTATGAGAAATGAGGGCTCTATTTATAGATTTTCTGGAGTGGCATGGCCCGTAAATATGCGTGAGATCATGGGCAAATAAGGAGTGGTTGAATGGACGGTCGATACTGAATCCTACAATCGTGCACCGTTCGTTGGTCAATTGAATGCCTTAGTGATGTCGGAATTCAATGAATCTGAAGCCCTTCGATTCTGAATTCGAAGCCCTTCGATTCTGAATTCGAAGCCCTTCGATTCTGAATTCGAAGCCCTTCGATTCGAGTATAAGCTCGTCAAAATCGGAGTCCATTTGGTAACTCAAATAGTGGTTTGAACCTTCCAACAGCGCTTCGGATCCATGATTTGGACCCATTTGGGCTCGGATTGGGTCGAACTTGATATCGTTGGGTTCGTATTTCTGAGACGCTCAATTTGACAGTAAGCTCGCTGATGAAATCGGAGTTCATGTGATCCCGGATTTAATTTTTGAAGTTTCCGACTAGCTTTTTGCCTCGAGATTCGTGCCCGATCAAGATAATTTCAAGATGACGTATCACTCGTTATTGCCGAGCAAAATCGACAAATACTTGGTTTTGTGCATGCTACGTGACGCAATCTCAGTGCCGGACGAACGTAGCTCTACATCCGTTCACCGGACCAAATAAAAGTTCGTAGTGGTGAGGGGGGTTACCCCTCTAAAACTTGGAAAGTCTCTTGGCCTCTTTTTATTTTCATCAAATTATGTTGAACTTTTCTAACATTAACAAACAAGTTCATGAAAAACGATTCTATGTAAAATAAATTATTTTTTAATCTTTATATATATTTTTTATTTTTTTATAAATTTGTCCCATTAAAAAAAAATCTTAGTATAGTAAGGATTATTTGTAATATGCTCATCTGAATTTTATTTTTTGCCCCTAGCATATGTCTTTTTCATGCAATTTGACCATCTAAAAATTGAAAAGCCTCTTGACCTCTTGTTATTTTCATCCAACTATGTGGAAATTTTCTAACACTAACAAATTAAACAAGTCTGTGAAAAGCGATTATATGTAAAATAAATTATTTTTGCACACTTATATATATATTTTTAATTTTTTTAAATTTGTCACTTACCCATAGGATTAAATATATATAATGAACACTACTTTGATTCTTCATTTGTTCGTCATATTTTGGCTTACTATATCATAGTTGGAGACAATGGGAGCAATATATTACCCATTTCATTGTTCTAGAAATCAAGTAGGCACTCTTTGGCACCAATAAATATAAAACTTGAGAACTATTATCGAGATTTGTGAGAGAAAGAGGGCTACCTAGGGGTGTCAATATTTGACACGACAGGAAAACCCGACCCGAAAAATCCGGGTTAAATCCGACCCGATTTTAAAACTGGTCGGGTTCGGGTTCCAGAAATCGATCCGTTTAAAAAACGGGTCGGGTTCGAGTTGACCCGGCAGGTTGCCGGGTCAACCCGCCAACCCGTTTAATTCGAAAAAATTCGAATCCCGCCTCTGCCAGCTGCCCGCCCGCGCTGCTCGCCGCGCGCCTGCCCGCGCTGCTCGCCGCGCGCCTGCCCGCGCTGCTCGCCGCGCGCCCGCCCGAGCTGCCCGCCGCGCGCTCGCTAGCGCTGCCGCATGCCCAGCGCTCCCGCGTGCCCGCGCCCGACCGCGCCCGCCGCGCTCCCGTGCTCGCGCCCGCGTGCCCGCGCTCGACCGCGCCCGACCTCGCCCGTGTGCCAGCGCTCAACCGCGCCCGCGCTGTCCCGCTCGCGTCCCCCGCCGTCCACCGCCGCCGTTCCGGCGCCGGCCACCCAAACTGGATCGGGTCGTGTCAACCCGGCAACCCACCGGGTCGGGTCCGGGTTCAGTTTTCCGACCCGTTTGTCTACCCGGGTCGGGTTAGGGTTGACCCGTTTGAACCCGGGTCAGTTCTGGGTTCGACTCGAACTCGACCCGTGACCTGAAATTGACACCCCTAGGGCTACCTATGACTGCTAAAAAACTAAGACATTGATTATGTATTAGTTTTTATTAGCAGAAACAAATTAAAGTCCATTGTATTAACTGTTGGTCCACGTGTAAACACATCACTGGTTATGTGTCTCTAATATTGGTTCTCCTAAAGGCCTATATAATAGGCTACTGTATCATAGTTTAGTATATACAATAATAATTTCTTTCAGTATTTTACTCTCTGTTCTTTGTCTTCTTCCTTAAGCATCATCGCTTTCTACATGGTATCAGAATAAGGTACCGATCCTCCTCCTTCTCGTCATGTCTCAATCGCTATCCTCGGCGGCGGATACCCATCGGACTTTCACTGGTACCGCCGACGCTGAGCCTGTTATTCCGACGACGCTGAAGTTCTTGGTGTCTCACATCAAGAACATCGTCTCTCTCCAACTTACTCCCGAAAACTATACAATCTGGAAATCCTAGATCCTAAAGATCATTCGGGCAAATGGTTTCCAATCCTTTCTTGATATCTCCATTGCTCCACCCGATCAAAATCTTCGATCAACTGATGGGGTTATGGTCAACAATCCGAAATATGCGCAGTGGCTACTCACTGATCAGAACATCTCCGCCTCAATCTGCTCAACCATCTCGCCGACTGTTCTTCCATACGTCATCTCTCTCGACACCACTGCTCATATCTGGCACACCTTGGAGCTTCGTTTTCAATCCACAAATCGGTCGAAAGTCATTCAACTCAAGAATGATCTCACCATATCTCTCTCAAGAACTTCTCTATGAATCAATACCTGACGGAAATCAAATCCCTGGTGGATCAAATCGCCGTCGCCGGCTCTACCGTTGATACCGAGGATATTATCTTATACATCCTCAACGGTCTTCCTCCTTCCTACCAATCTTTCAAAATTGCAATCTGCACCATGCTCACTCCGATCTCTCTGGATCAGTTGTATCCTCTTCTCTTAAGCGAAGAGGTCAATCTGGCTGCAGAGGCTATGCGATATGCACCGGCACCTGATCCTAACACGGCTCTGTTTTCATACAGAGGCCGTGGCCGTCGAAGCAGAGGAAGAAGTTCCGCTCCAGCATCTGGCAATCCAAGAACTGCCAACTCTCTGCCGGTAATATGCCAAATATGTCTCAAGCGGGGTCATTCGGCCCAGGCATGCTGGCACCGTCTGAATACCCAATATACGCTGTCACCACGACAGCAGAACACTGCCTTCGCTGCCCAATCCGACAATGCCAATCCTAACTAGTTCTTGGACTCGGGGGCTTCTGCGCATCTCACGAACTCCCTCGACAATCTCTCAGTCTCCCAGCAATATCTGGGCGCTGACACGGTGACCATCGACGATGGCAGCACCGTCGGGATTGCCAACACGGGGGCGAGTATACTCCCAACCCCATCTCGTAAGCTAACTCTATCTCATATTCTCCACTCTCCTTCCATTCATTACAATCTCTTATCTATTTCTCAACTAACCAAAGACAACAATGTAGCTATTATCTTTGATCCTACTGGATTTGTTTTGAAGGATTTGACGACGCACAAAGTACTGTTTCAAGGCCCGTGTAGTGGCGGCCTCTATACCATGCCCGCAACGACATCCACAAAGAATAAAGGGCTCACGGCATCCATCAGTTCGGCCGCATCTTGGCATCATCGTCTTGGGCACCCCCACAAAGGAACTCTTGATTTACTGTCTTCCTATAATCCATCTTTAAACATAGGAAAACTTGCTACAAATTGTATTTCTTGCAACATGTCTAAAAGTCATAAGCTTGTTTTTGATAACTCGAATAATCGTCAAAACTCTCCGTTAGCTTTAATCCACTCTAATGTGTGGGGACCCGCTCCCATTATTTCCAATCAGGGATATAAATTTTATGTCACCTTCATCGACGATTTTTTGAGATTTACATGGCTTTTTCCCTTACGGCACAAATCCGAAGTTTTTGAATCCTTTGTTAATTTTAAACTTCAAGTTGAAAAATACACTGATCAGCGTATTAAGTGCTTCAGGACTGATGGTGGACTTGAGTACGTTAATAACACCTTTACCAAATTTCTCAAAGAAAACGGTATCCAGCATCAAATTTCTTATCCTTACACTCCGGAGCAGAACGGGTTAGCGGAGCGCAAACACAGGCACCTTATAGAAACAATTCGTATGCTGCTCCACACAGCCTCCGTTCCTTACGTTTATTGGCCAGATGCAGTTATCACAGCGACATACTTGATCAATCGACTACCCACACCCACGCTTCAGAATCTGTCCCCATTCGAAGTTTTTCACAAAGCCAAACCGTCCTACATGCATTTAAGGATCTTCGGTTCAAAACGTTTTCCTCTAATACCGGCTCAAGCCCGTCATAAACTACAACCTAATGCTCATGCTCATGTTTTCATTTGGTATTCTGACACATACAAAGGATATCGCTGCCTTAATATACATACTAACAAAATTGTCATTTCACGCAATGTTACTTTTAACGAACTGGTTTTTCCCTTCGCTAATATGTCTCAGGAACCCATCACTACATCTGTAACCACATCCTCGTTTCTACTCACATCGGCTTCAGCAAGTCATGTCCCTAACTCTTCCAGGACTCAGACCCCTCCACGGATGTCGCAAGCACTCCCTATCTCCTCTCAGTCTCAGCCTCCGCAGCAGAACATGTCTTCCAGACTGGTTGAACCACAATCCTCTACGGTTGATCTACCTCCATGTGCCAGTTCACAACCCCCCGCCAAACCGAGCCAGATGCATCAAATGATAACCCGAAGCAAGACCGGCTCCCTTAAACAGACCAACCGACTCAATCTACTCCACCAATACAATCCAGCTGACGAGGGCTCAGATCCTACTTCGTATATCGAAGCTGCAAAAAAACCATAATGGAGAGCTGCAATGGCTGCTAAATTCCTGGCCTTACAAAAGCAGGGAACATGGCGTCTTGTCCCGCCTCCTCCAAAGGCATCCGTACTTGGTTGCAAGTGGACGTTCAGAACCAAGCGTAATATCGAAGGATCAATTGTCAAATTTAAAGCTCGTCTTGTTGCTCAAGGGAATCATCAGGAGTACGGGATCGACTATACAGAGACCTTCAGCCCCGTCGCCAAACTTACCACCATACGAATACTGCTTACAATTGCATTATACCATAACTGGCCAGTTCAGCAGTTGGATGTTGCCAACGCATTTCTACACGGTCAATTATCGGAGACTGTATATATGGCTCAACCTAGGGGATTTTAAGACGCTGTGCATCCAGAATACGTATGTCACCTTCAAAAATCAATTTACGGACTCAAGCAGGCGCCACGACAATGGTATAACACTTTCACATCGTTTCTTGTCTCCCTTGGGTTCAACCATAGCCAATCGGATCCCTCGTTACTCCTCTACCATAAAAACAAAGTTACTGTTTATCTTTTGGTCTACGTTGATGACATTCTTATCACTGGCAATGATAAGCATGCCATCAATAGCATCATTGACAAACTTAAACAGGAATTCTCCATGAAAGATTTGGGTACCGCAGCTGAATTTCTCGGCATTAAAATACAGAGGTATGCGGATCAAATGTTTCTGTCCCAGCAACGATATGCAGAGCAAATTCTTCATCAAGCGGATCTCAGTCAATGCAATCCGCTGGCCAACCCTTCCTGCACCAAATGGCCAACTGATACGCCAACCGTCTCCTCACTCCAGGACGCCACTCTGTACAGAAGACTTACCGGTTCACTACAATATCTTACAATAACTCGTCCCGACATTGCGTTCAGTGTCAATCAACTCTCCCAACACATGCACGATCCACAGCCGAAGCATGTGTCACGACCCGACCCGACGGGGACGGATCCCGCCCGAGCCGGATCGCGGCGAGCGCACACTTACTTGCTTATCCAGGATCTGGCTTTGGATTAGGTTGCTGAACTGAACTTCCCAAATACATAACTCAACAGAAAAACACACAGAACAACAGAGCTACTAAAAACATCAAATGCAGCGGAACAAAACATCTATCTTTTCATTTCCTCAAAATAATCATCTACAGAACAGTACATGGCTTTCAACAGAAAGAAAGACAGAACAGGAAAGCCATGACTGTACAAAAATCAACAAGTACAAAAGTACCTAATCGGATCAGACTCTGAACTAATCCTAGACCTCCTTGCCCTTCCCAGAACCTGAAAACCACCAGAAAGCAAGGGTGAGCTCAACAGCTCAGCAAAGCAACAAACCACCAATCTAAATTCTCAGAAACCAAAACCAAATTCATCAGACAGAAATCAGATCAGAAATCGGAACAGAATCGGAAATCAGAACGTATACAGACAGATATCAAATCAGAATCGGAATCGTACAGATCATATCAGAACAAATCAACAGAGTCAGAATCAGAATTCAGAAATCAGAATCGTACGGAGCATATCGTATCAGAATCACAATTTCGTACGTAACAGAACAGATACAGAAAACAAAACAGATACATATAGCTAAATGCCCTGACACTGACGGAATCTCTACGGATTCCGGCCCCTTATGCCTCCCTTCCCAGACACTGACTGAATCTCATAGGATCCAGGCCCCTTATGTCTCCCTTTGTGCTCACGGCACCAAAACAGATGTGCTTATAGCACCAGAACAGAATTCATCGGATCCGGAACGAAACAGATATCAGATTTCAGATTTGAGCTCATTTCAGATTTCCCCTTTCACTAACTGAATCTCATAGGATTCAGGCCCCTTATAACTCCCTTTTTATAGCTTATTCATATAGCATTACAATTCAGAAGAAATCCGGACATTTCAGAAATTACCCGAAAAATCGGGCAGCACAACGGCAGTATACAGAATTTACACAAAAATTCCTGTAAAGAAAATTCACCGAATTCGCACAGAACATAGATAAGCATATTCCAGAACATTTATTCTACTGCACAGATAATTTCCAATTTCACAGAAAAATCAGGTCGACTAAAAACACAGTCGAATCAAAAATATCCGGACGAAAATCTTCAAAATATAATCAAAACGTGCACACCCGGCACGGCAACGATATACAGAAACTTACGCGGTAAAAACTGAACCAATCGAAAGATACGGACGAAAAACCGTAACGAAAACTAAATCCGGACAGAAAAATACCGCCAACCTCGACGGAACTGAAAATTGAGAAAGACGGAATGTGCCTTACCTCGAGCACAGCAAATTCTTCAACAGTCACTTCGCTCGAAAACGGCTCCGCGTCTTCCCGAAATCAACTTTTCCAAAATCCACTTTTTCTCTCTCCTCAGACGAAAAAATCAGATATTTATTTTTTTATTTTCTCTCTCTTCAAATCAGCTGAAATTCCTTAAATCCTCTTCAGATCGGCCTGGCCGATCGTCCAGATCGGCCTAGACGATCAGACCAAAACCCATCGTCCTGGGACGATTTTTCAGGACGATGTTTACTATTCATAGGCGATAAAAACCTCTATTCACTGACTTGTGCCATCCACTGATCGTCCCGGGACGATACCTCGATCGGCCTGGACGATCCCTACAGGAAATCACTTAGAGCAAATTCTGGGCAAAACCTGGAGCTGAAATCCACAGATCGTCCCAGGACGATCCCAGATCGGCCTGGACGATACTGGAGCAGTTTGAAATATTACAATCTCCCCAACTCAGAAAAATGTCGTCCTCGACATTATCCAATCCAAACTCAGTCAAAACAAGTACGGGTACGACCGTCTCATATCAGACTCCTTTTCCCAAGTTGCTTCCCGTGCAGTCCGGTGCTTCCACTGGACTTTAACCATCGGAATCTCTTTATTTCTTAACTTGCGGACGTCGTACGCTAAAATCAATTCTGGCTCTTCCTTGTACGCCAGATTCTCCTGAATCTCAACCTCGTCAGCTGATACCTTCTTCCCAGAGTCTGAAACCCACTTCCTCAGAGTGGATACATGAAACACATTATGCACATCAGGCATAGAATCAGAAAGCAATAGGCGATAAGCAGATTTTCCAATTCTTTCCAAAATCTCAAATGGTCCAACATACCTTGGACTAAGCTTGCTTACCTGACCAAATCTGCTCACACCTTTCATCGGGCTGACTTTGACATACACAAAGTCACCAACCTGAAACTCAACAAATCTGTGCTTCTGATTATAATACTTCTGCTGACGATCTTGAGCGGCTTTCAATCTCTCTCTTATCAAATGAATCTTCTGAGCAGTTTCATCAGCAAAAGTGGCACCCAAAGTCTGTCTATCTCCGACCTCCGTCAGAGTCAAAGGAGTACGGCACTTCCTGCCATACAGAGCCTCGTACGGTGCCATACCGATACTGGACTGAAAACTATTGTTATAAGCAAACTCAATCAGCGGAATATGATCTTCCCAGCTTCCGCTAAAGTCCAAAACACAAAGTCTCAACAGATCTTCCAGTACCTGAATAGTCCTCTCAGACTGTCCGTCGGTCTGAGGATGAAAGGCTGTACTGAAATGCAATTTCGTACCCAAGCCTTGCTGAATGCCTTTCCAAAGTCTGGAAGTAAAACGTCCATCACGATCAGATACAATCACACGAGGCACACCGTGCAATCTGACTATCTCTTTCACATATATCTGTGCCAAGCGTTCAACTGAATCCGTCTGTCTGATCGGAAGAAAATGGGCTGACTTCGTCAATCGATCCACAACTACCCAAATAGCATCATGTCCTTGTCGTGATCGAGGAAAACCCATAGCAAAATCCATCGTTACCTCCTCCCATTTCCACTCAGGGATAGGCAACGACTGCAACAGTCCACCTGGTCGCTGATGCTCTGCCTTCACCAACTGACAGGCTTCGCATCTCGACACAAACTCTGCCACATCCTTCTTCATCCCAGGCCACCAGAACAAAAGCTTCATATCAGCATACATCTTACCACTGCCTGGATGAACAGTGTAGCCTGAATGATGAGATTCATACAGAATCTCCCGCCTCAAATCTCCAAACACAGGTACCCACAACCTGTTCTTACAGAAAATAGCACCAGAATCAGAAATTCGAAGTTCAGGAGTCTTACCAGATCCAATCTGAGCTAGCAACTTCGAATAATCAGAATCTGACTTCTGGGCTTCTTGAATCCTTGCTTCTAAAGAAGACTGAATACTCATCTGAGCCAACTCCAAATCACTGGAGGAAATCACCTCCAACTGCAATCTCTCCAAATCACGAATCAGAAAGTCATCACAGGTAAGCTGAATACCTGAGAATCCAGAAGACTTCCTGCTCAAAGCATCTGCTACCACATTCGCCTTCCCAGGCTGATACTGAATAGTCAGGTCATAGTCCTTGATCAACTCGAGCCACCTCCTCTGTCTCAGATTCAAATCCTTCTGAGTAAAAATGTACTTCAGGCTCTTATGATCAGTAAACATCTCACATGTGACGCCATACAGGTAATGACGCCAAATCTTCAAAGCAAAAACAACTGCAGCTAACTCCAAATCATGTGTCGGGTAATTCTTCTCATGTGGTTTCAACTGTCTCGAAGCATAAGCAATTACCTGACCATGCTGCATCAGGACACATCCTAGTCCTTTCAGTGAAGCATCACTGAACACCTGAAAACCTTCCGTACCTGACGGAAGCGCCAACACTGGAGCTGAAGTCAAACAATCCTTCAATCGCTGAAAACTAGCTTCACACTCCGGTGTCCAAACAAAAGGAACTGACTTCTGAGTCAGTCTCGTCAGAGGAGTCGAAATCTGTGAAAATCCTTTCACAAACTTCCTATAATACCCGGCCATGCCTAAGAAACTACGTACCTCAAATACCGTAGTCGGCCTTGGCCAATCAGCAACTGCCTGAATCTTCTGGGGATCCACAGAAATACCTTCTCCGCTAATCACGTGCCCCAGAAATGAAATACTCTTCAGCCAGAATTCGCACTTGGAGAACTTGGCATACAGCTGATGCCTCCTCAGAGTCTCCAACACAATCCTCAAATGTCTGGCATGCTCATCCTCAGAAGCAGAATATACCAGAATATCGTCAATGAAGACGATCACAACTGATCCAAATACTCCCTGAATACTCGGTTCATCAGATCCATGAAAATAGCAGGCGCATTGGTTACCCCAAAAGGCATAACCAAGAACTCGTAGTGCCCGTACCGAGTACTGAAAGCAGTCTTCACCACATCAGATTCCTTCACCTTCACCTGATAATATCCGGATCTCAAATCAATCTTCGAAAATACCGAAGATCCGGAAAGCTGATCAAACAAGTCGTCTATCCGAGGCAAAGGATACTTGTTCTTGATCGTGGCCTTGTTCAAATCTCTGTAATCAATACACATACGGAGTGTACCGTCCTTCTTCTTCACAAACAGAACAGGTGCTCCCCAAGGAGAAACACTAGGACGTACAAACCCTCTGTCAACCAACTCCTGAAGCTGAACTTTCAACTCAGAAAGTTCTTTCGGTGCCATCCTGTACGGAGCTTTCGATATCGGAGCGGTACCCGGAAAAACATCGATAGAGAACTCCACATCTCTATCCGGAGGTAAACCAACCAACTCCTCAGGAAAAACATCAGTAAACTCCCGTACCACAGGGATCTCAGAAACAGAACCAACCTCCAGGTTCAGATCCCGCACCGAAGCCAAAAATACTGGGCATCCTTTCTTCCACATTCTGCTCACCTCTAACGCAGAAATCAGACTGGAGAGAACACCTCGTAATCCTTGAAATACAACTCTCTCTCCAGCCACAAGCAAACTCACTTGCTTCTTCAGACAGTCAATCTGAGCCTCATATCGACTCAGCCAATCCATTCCCAGAATCACATCATACGAAGAAATCGGCAATCGAATCAAACTCGATTTCCACTTCTTGCCAGAAATCTCGATCTCACACAAACAAAACTGTCGAGCAATCAATGGATTCCCAGCCGGTAAAATCACAGACAAAGAAACCGGTAAAACCATCGAATCCAAATGTAAAAGCTCAAAACAATGCTCGGACAGAAAAGAATGACTCGCTCCAGAGTCAAACAAAACACGACAGGGCTGATCAGAAATGTAAACCGTACCTGTCACAACATCCGGAGCATCTCGAGCCTCCTGCTGACTCAAGCTGTAAACTCGTGGCTGAACTGGAACAGGTGCTGAAGCAACAGAACTACTCTGCTCCCTCTGAATCGTAGGTGGTCTCCGTGGTGCAGAACTAGAACCACCACCCCTACCAGCAAAACCCTCAGAGCGTGGAGGAACAGTCCTCGGTCTTCCTGCTGCTGAACCAACAGGTCTGACTAAACCCTCAGATCGCTGATCATATCCCATCTGTGGACATTCCGCAATCCTATGTCCCGGCTGACCACACCTGAAACAAAGACCAGCTATCCTGTAGCACTGGCCATGGTGTCGCCGTTCACAACTCTGGCACACAGGTGCCGAACTGACAGATCCAGAACCAGTCGTACTGGTAACAGTACCAGACGATCCTCCGCTCCTTCTGGAATCTCCAGATCCAGAACCAGGAACAAATCTCCTCTTCCCAGAGGAACCACTGCCAGAAGTATCACCTCCAAACCTCTTCCTACTCGCAGACCACCGCTGCTGAGTAGTCGTCATGTCGTTCTCAATCAGACGAGCTCGCTCCACAAGCTCAGAGAAATCAGAAATCCGGAACGGTATCAAAGGCTGCCTCAAAGTGTCTCGTAAGCCTCTCAGAAATCGGTAACACCTCTCAGCAGAAGTGCTAACCAGCTGCGGAGCGTACCTGGCTAAAGCAGTAAACTCAGCCTCGTACTGCATCACCGTCTTGCTCCCCTGAACCAGCCTCAGAAAACTCTCCTGCATCTGCTGTCGTGCAGAAGGGGGAACAAACCAGTCTCTGAACACTTCAGTGAACTCTTCCCAAGTGATCAAAGAGTTCAATCTGCCCTGAAATCTGGCTGCCTGCTGGCCATCCCACCAGTGCTCAGCCTCTCCGTCCAACAGAAAAACTGCTAACGGAACCTTCCTGTCTGCAGGACACTGCATCCCGTCAAAAGTCTTCTCTAATCTCCTCAGCCACTCCTCGGCTGCTCTGGGCTCAACAGCGCCCTCAAACCTCGGAGGCTTCAACCTCAAAAACAACTGCAGGTGTCGATCGATGTCCTCAGATCTAACAGTAGAAGCTCTGCTCTGAGTCTCGCTCATCATCTGAGCAACCAACGAAGCAAACTGGGACAGTGTGTCAGCACCGACCACTGGGGCTGTACTCCCCACTGGTGCTGCCTGATCATCACTCTGACCGTCTGTCATGTCTGGGTCTGGCTGATCCATACAGAAAAATCCAGAAAATCCGGAAAACTATCACAAAAACAACACAAAATAACACAATAAAAAGCCAAACGACCCAAAACTACCTCCCAGACAGACTCACTGATCACTTCCTAAAGCTCTGTTTTACAATCCAACCTGTTTCCAAAACCAGTGCTCTGATACCACAAAAGCTTGTCACGACCCGACCCGACGGGGACGGATCCCGCCCGAGCCGGATCGCGGCGAGCGCACACTTACTTGCTTATCCAGGATCTGGCTTTGGATTAGGTTGCTGAACTGAACTTCCCAAATACATAACTCAACAGAAAAACACACAGAACAACAGAGCTACTAAAAACATCAAATGCAGCGGAACAAAACATCTATCTTTTCATTTCCTCAAAATAATCATCTACAGAACAGTACATGGCTTTCAACAGAAAGAAAGACAGAACAGGAAAGCCATGACTGTACAAAAATCAACAAGTACAAAAGTACCTAATCAGATCAGACTCTGAACTAATCCTAGACCTCCTTGCCCTTCCCAGAACCTGAAAACCACCAGAAAGCAAGGGTGAGCTCAACAGCTCAGCAAAGCAACAAACCACCAATCTAAATTCTCAGAAACCAAAACCAAATTCATCAGACAGAAATCAGATCAGAAATCGGAACAGAATCGGAAATCAGAACGTATACAGACAGATATCAAATCAGAATCGGAATCGTACAGATCATATCAGAACAAATCAACAGAGTCAGAATCAGAATTCAGAAATCAGAATCGTACGGAGCATATCGTATCAGAATCACAATTTCGTACGTAACAGAACAGATACAGAAAATAAAACAGATACATATAGCTAAATGCCCTGACACTGACGGAATCTCTACGGATTCCGGCCCCTTATGCCTCCCTTCCCAGACACTGACTGAATCTCATAGGATCCAGGCCCCTTATGTCTCCCTTTGTGCTCACGGCACCAAAACAGATGTGCTTATAGCACCAGAACAGAATTCATCGGATCCGGAACGAAACAGATATCAGATTTCAGATTTGAGCTCATTTCAGATTTCCCCTTTCACTAACTGAATCTCATAGGATTCAGGCCCCTTATAACTCCCTTTTTATAGCTTATTCATATAGCATTACAATTCAGAAGAAATCCGGACATTTCAGAAATTACCCGAAAAATCGGGCAGCACAACGGCAGTATACAGAATTTACACAAAAATTCCTGTAAAGAAAATTCACCGAATTCGCACAGAACATAGATAAGCATATTCCAGAACATTTATTCTACTGCACAGATAATTTCCAATTTCACAGAAAAATCAGGTCGACTAAAAACACAGTCGAATCAAAAATATCCGGACGAAAATCTTCAAAATATAATCAAAACGTGCACACCCGGCACGGCAACGATATACAGAAACTTACGCGGTAAAAACTGAACCAATCGAAAGATACGGACGAAAAACCGTAACGAAAACTAAATCCGGACAGAAAAATACCGCCAACCTCGACGGAACTGAAAATTGAGAAAGACGGAATGTGCCTTACCTCGAGCACAGCAAATTCTTCAACAGTCACTTCGCTCGAAAACGGCTCCGCGTCTTCCCGAAATCAACTTTTCCAAAATCCACTTTTTCTCTCTCCTCAGACGAAAAAATCAGATATTTATTTTTTTATTTTCTCTCTCTTCAAATCAGCTGAAATTCCTTAAATCCTCTTCAGATCGGCCTGGCCGATCGTCCAGATCGGCCTGGACGATCAGACCAAAACCCATCGTCCTGGGACGATTTTTCAGGACGATGTTTACTATTCATAGGCGATAAAAACCTCTATTCACTGACTTGTGCCATCCACTGATCGTCCCGGGACGATACCTCGATCGGCCTGGACGATCCCTACAGGAAATCACTTAGAGCAAATTCTGGGCAAAACCTGGAGCTGAAATCCACAGATCGTCCCAGGACGATCCCAGATCGGCCTGGACGATACTGGAGCAGTTTGAAATATTACAATCTCCCCAACTCAGAAAAATGTCGTCCTCGACATTATCCAATCCAAACTCAGTCAAAACAAGTACGGGTACGACCGTCTCATATCAGACTCCTTTTCCCAAGTTGCTTCCCGTGCAGTCCGGTGCTTCCACTGGACTTTAACCATCGGAATCTCTTTATTTCTTAACTTGCGGACGTCGTACGCTAAAATCAATTCTGGCTCTTCCTTGTACGCCAGATTCTCCTGAATCTCAACCTCGTCAGCTGATACCTTCTTCCCAGAGTCTGAAACCCACTTCCTCAGAGTGGATACATGAAACACATTATGCACATCAGGCATAGAATCAGAAAGCAATAGGCGATAAGCAGATTTTCCAATTCTTTCCAAAATCTCAAATGGTCCAACATACCTTGGACTAAGCTTGCTTACCTGACCAAATCTGCTCACACCTTTCATCGGGCTGACTTTGACATACACAAAGTCACCAACCTGAAACTCAACAAATCTGTGCTTCTGATTATAATACTTCTGCTGACGATCTTGAGCGGCTTTCAATCTCTCTCTTATCAAATGAATCTTCTGAGCAGTTTCATCAGCAAAAGTGGCACCCAAAGTCTGTCTATCTCCGACCTCCGTCAGAGTCAAAGGAGTACGGCACTTCCTGCCATACAGAGCCTCGTACGGTGCCATACCGATACTGGACTGAAAACTATTGTTATAAGCAAACTCAATCAGCGGAATATGATCTTCCCAGCTTCCGCTAAAGTCCAGAACACAAAGTCTCAACAGATCTTCCAGTACCTGAATAGTCCTCTCAGACTGTCCGTCGGTCTGAGGATGAAAGGCTGTACTGAAATGCAATTTCGTACCCAAGCCTTGCTGAATGCCTTTCCAAAGTCTGGAAGTAAAACGTCCATCACGATCAGATACAATCACACGAGGCACACCGTGCAATCTGACTATCTCTTTCACATATATCTGTGCCAAGCGTTCAACTGAATCCGTCTGTCTGATCGGAAGAAAATGGGCTGACTTCGTCAATCGATCCACAACTACCCAAATAGCATCATGTCCTTGTCGTGATCGAGGAAAACCCATAGCAAAATCCATCGTTACCTCCTCCCATTTCCACTCAGGGATAGGCAACGACTGCAACAGTCCACCTGGTCGCTGATGCTCTGCCTTCACCAACTGACAGGCTTCGCATCTCGACACAAACTCTGCCACATCCTTCTTCATCCCAGGCCACCAGAACAAAAGCTTCATATCAGCATACATCTTACCACTGCCTGGATGAACAGTGTAGCCTGAATGATGAGATTCATACAGAATCTCCCGCCTCAAATCTCCAAACACAGGTACCCACAACCTGTTCTTACAGAAAATAGCACCAGAATCAGAAATTCGAAGTTCAGGAGTCTTACCAGATCCAATCTGAGCTAGCAACTTCGAATAATCAGAATCTGACTTCTGGGCTTCTTGAATCCTTGCTTCTAAAGAAGACTGAATACTCATCTGAGCCAACTCCAAATCACTGGAGGAAATCACCTCCAACTGCAATCTCTCCAAATCACGAATCAGAAAGTCATCACAGGTAAGCTGAATACCTGAGAATCCAGAAGACTTCCTGCTCAAAGCATCTGCTACCACATTCGCCTTCCCAGGCTGATACTGAATAGTCAGGTCATAGTCCTTGATCAACTCGAGCCACCTCCTCTGTCTCAGATTCAAATCCTTCTGAGTAAAAATGTACTTCAGGCTCTTATGATCAGTAAACATCTCACATGTGACGCCATACAGGTAATGACGCCAAATCTTCAAAGCAAAAACAACTGCAGCTAACTCCAAATCATGTGTCGGGTAATTCTTCTCATGTGGTTTCAACTGTCTCGAAGCATAAGCAATTACCTGACCATGCTGCATCAGGACACATCCTAGTCCTTTCAGTGAAGCATCACTGAACACCTGAAAACCTTCCGTACCTGACGGAAGCGCCAACACTGGAGCTGAAGTCAAACAATCCTTCAATCGCTGAAAACTAGCTTCACACTCCGGTGTCCAAACAAAAGGAACTGACTTCTGAGTCAGTCTCGTCAGAGGAGTCGAAATCTGTGAAAATCCTTTCACAAACTTCCTATAATACCCGGCCATGCCTAAGAAACTACGTACCTCAAATACCGTAGTCGGCCTTGGCCAATCAGCAACTGCCTGAATCTTCTGGGGATCCACAGAAATACCTTCTCCGCTAATCACGTGCCCCAGAAATGAAATACTCTTCAGCCAGAATTCGCACTTGGAGAACTTGGCATACAGCTGATGCCTCCTCAGAGTCTCCAACACAATCCTCAAATGTCTGGCATGCTCATCCTCAGAAGCAGAATATACCAGAATATCGTCAATGAAGACGATCACAACTGATCCAAATACTCCCTGAATACTCGGTTCATCAGATCCATGAAAATAGCAGGCGCATTGGTTACCCCAAAAGGCATAACCAAGAACTCGTAGTGCCCGTACCGAGTACTGAAAGCAGTCTTCACCACATCAGATTCCTTCACCTTCACCTGATAATATCCGGATCTCAAATCAATCTTCGAAAATACCGAAGATCCGGAAAGCTGATCAAACAAGTCGTCTATCCGAGGCAAAGGATACTTGTTCTTGATCGTGGCCTTGTTCAAATCTCTGTAATCAATACACATACGGAGTGTACCGTCCTTCTTCTTCACAAACAGAACAGGTGCTCCCCAAGGAGAAACACTAGGACGTACAAACCCTCTGTCAACCAACTCCTGAAGCTGAACTTTCAACTCAGAAAGTTCTTTCGGTGCCATCCTGTACGGAGCTTTCGATATCGGAGCGGTACCCGGAAAAACATCGATAGAGAACTCCACATCTCTATCCGGAGGTAAACCAACCAACTCCTCAGGAAAAACATCAGTAAACTCCCGTACCACAGGGATCTCAGAAACAGAACCAACCTCCAGGTTCAGATCCCGCACCGAAGCCAAAAATACTGGGCATCCTTTCTTCCACATTCTGCTCACCTCTAACGCAGAAATCAGACTGGAGAGAACACCTCGTAATCCTTGAAATACAACTCTCTCTCCAGCCACAAGCAAACTCACTTGCTTCTTCAGACAGTCAATCTGAGCCTCATATCGACTCAGCCAATCCATTCCCAGAATCACATCATACGAAGAAATCGGCAATCGAATCAAACTCGATTTCCACTTCTTGCCAGAAATCTCGATCTCACACAAACAAAACTGTCGAGCAATCAATGGATTCCCAGCCGGTAAAATCACAGACAAAGAAACCGGTAAAACCATCGAATCCAAATGTAAAAGCTCAAAACAATGCTCGGACAGAAAAGAATGACTCGCTCCAGAGTCAAACAAAACACGACAGGGCTGATCAGAAATGTAAACCGTACCTGTCACAACATCCGGAGCATCTCGAGCCTCCTGCTGACTCAAGCTGTAAACTCGTGGCTGAACTGGAACAGGTGCTGAAGCAACAGAACTACTCTGCTCCCTCTGAATCGTAGGTGGTCTCCGTGGTGCAGAACTAGAACCACCACCCCTACCAGCAAAACCCTCAGAGCGTGGAGGAACAGTCCTCGGTCTTCCTGCTGCTGAACCAACAGGTCTGACTAAACCCTCAGATCGCTGATCATATCCCATCTGTGGACATTCCGCAATCCTATGTCCCGGCTGACCACACCTGAAACAAAGACCAGCTATCCTGTAGCACTGGCCATGGTGTCGCCGTTCACAACTCTGGCACACAGGTGCCGAACTGACAGATCCAGAACCAGTCGTACTGGTAACAGTACCAGACGATCCTCCGCTCCTTCTGGAATCTCCAGATCCAGAACCAGGAACAAATCTCCTCTTCCCAGAGGAACCACTGCCAGAAGTATCACCTCCAAACCTCTTCATACTCGCAGACCACCGCTGCTGAGTAGTCGTCATGTCGTTCTCAATCAGACGAGCTCGCTCCACAAGCTCAGAGAAATCAGAAATCCGGAACGGTATCAAAGGCTGCCTCAAAGTGTCTCGTAAGCCTCTCAGAAATCGGTAACACCTCTCAGCAGAAGTGCTAACCAGCTGCGGAGCGTACCTGGCTAAAGCAGTAAACTCAGCCTCGTACTGCATCACCGTCTTGCTCCCCTGAACCAGCCTCAGAAAACTCTCCTGCATCTGCTGTCGTGCAGAAGGGGGAACAAACCAGTCTCTGAACACTTCAGTGAACTCTTCCCAAGTGATCAAAGAGTTCAATCTGCCCTGAAATCTGGCTGCCTGCTGGCCATCCCACCAGTGCTCAGCCTCTCCGTCCAACAGAAAAACTGCTAACGGAACCTTCCTGTCTGCAGGACACTGCATCCCGTCAAAAGTCTTCTCTAATCTCCTCAGCCACTCCTCGGCTGCTCTGGGCTCAACAGCGCCCTCAAACCTCGGAGGCTTCAACCTCAAAAACAACTGCAGGTGTCGATCGATGTCCTCAGATCTAACAGTAGAAGCTCTGCTCTGAGTCTCGCTCATCATCTGAGCAACCAACGAAGCAAACTGGGACAGTGTGTCAGCACCGACCACTGGGGCTGTACTCCCCACTGGTGCTGCCTGATCATCACTCTGACCGTCTGTCATGTCTGGGTCTGGCTGATCCATACAGAAAAATCCAGAAAATCCGGAAAACTATCACAAAAACAACACAAAATAACACAATAAAAAGCCAAACGACCCAAAACTACCTCCCAGACAGACTCACTGATCACTTCCTAAAGCTCTGTTTTACAATCCAACCTGTTTCCAAAACCAGTGCTCTGATACCACAAAAGCTTGTCACGACCCGACCCGACGGGGACGGATCCCGCCCGAGCCGGATCGCGGCGAGCGCACACTTACTTGCTTATCCAGGATCTGGCTTTGGATTAGGTTGCTGAACTGAACTTCCCAAATACATAACTCAACAGAAAAACACACAGAACAACAGAGCTACTAAAAACATCAAATGCAGCGGAACAAAACATCTATCTTTTCATTTCCTCAAAATAATCATCTACAGAACAGTACATGGCTTTCAACAGAAAGAAAGACAGAACAGGAAAGCCATGACTGTACAAAAATCAACAAGTACAAAAGTACCTAATCAGATCAGACTCTGAACTAATCCTAGACCTCCTTGCCCTTCCCAGAACCTGAAAACCACCAGAAAGCAAGGGTGAGCTCAACAGCTCAGCAAAGCAACAAACCACCAATCTAAATTCTCAGAAACCAAAACCAAATTCATCAGACAGAAATCAGATCAGAAATCGGAACAGAATCGGAAATCAGAACGTATACAGACAGATATCAAATCAGAATCGGAATCGTACAGATCATATCAGAACAAATCAACAGAGTCAGAATCAGAATTCAGAAATCAGAATCGTACGGAGCATATCGTATCAGAATCACAATTTCGTACGTAACAGAACAGATACAGAAAATAAAACAGATACATATAGCTAAATGCCCTGACACTGACGGAATCTCTACGGATTCCGGCCCCTTATGCCTCCCTTCCCAGACACTGACTGAATCTCATAGGATCCAGGCCCCTTATGTCTCCCTTTGTGCTCACGGCACCAAAACAGATGTGCTTATAGCACCAGAACAGAATTCATCGGATCCGGAACGAAACAGATATCAGATTTCAGATTTGAGCTCATTTCAGATTTCCCCTTTCACTAACTGAATCTCATAGGATTCAGGCCCCTTATAACTCCCTTTTTATAGCTTATTCATATAGCATTACAATTCAGAAGAAATCCGGACATTTCAAAAATTACCCGAAAAATCGGGCAGCACAACGGCAGTATACAGAATTTACACAAAAATTCCTGTAAAGAAAATTCACCGAATTCGCACAGAACATAGATAAGCATATTCCAGAACATTTATTCTACTGCACAGATAATTTCCAATTTCACAGAAAAATCAGGTCGACTAAAAACACAGTCGAATCAAAAATATCCGGACGAAAATCTTCAAAATATAATCAAAACGTGCACACCCGGCACGGCAACGATATACAGAAACTTACGCGGTAAAAACTGAACCAATCGAAAGATACGGACGAAAAACCGTAACGAAAACTAAATCCGGACAGAAAAATACCGCCAACCTCGACGGAACTGAAAATTGAGAAAGACGGAATGTGCCTTACCTCGAGCACAACAAATTCTTCAACAGTCACTTCGCTCGAAAACGGCTCCGCGTCTTCCCGAAATCAACTTTTCCAAAATCCACTTTTTCTCTCTCCTCAGACGAAAAAATCAGATATTTATTTTTTTATTTTCTCTCTCTTCAAATCAGCTGAAATCCCTTAAATCCTCTTCAGATCGGCCTGGCCGATCGTCCAGATCGGCCTGGACGATCAGACCAAAACCCATCGTCCTGGGACGATTTTTCAGGACGATGTTTACTATTCATAGGCGATAAAAACCTCTATTCACTGACTTGTGCCATCCACTGATCGTCCCGGGACGATACCTCGATCGGCCTGGACGATCCCTACAGGAAATCACTTAGAGCAAATTCTGGGCAAAACCTGGAGCTGAAATCCACAGATCGTCCCAGGACGATCCCAGATCGGCCTGGACGATACTGGAGCAGTTTGAAATATTACAGCATGCCTATATGCTAAAACGTCTCCTCCGCTATATCAAAGGTATGTCAGATTTCGGAATTCCTATAACTAAATCTAATCTTTGTCTTACTTCTTATTGAGATGCGGATTGGGCGGGCGACCCAACGTCACGTAAATCTACAACTGGATTCTGCTCTTTTCTTGGCGACACACTGATTTCGTGGACGGTCAAGAAACATACCACAATTGCTCGTTCTTCTACTGAGTCCGAATATATAGCTCTTGCATCTCTTACGGCGGATCTCATATGGACGCGAAGGCTACTCAAGGAGCTTCAAATTCCGCAGGATTCACCATCCACCATCTTTTGCGACAACACTTCAGCAATCGCCTTGGCAAACAACCCGGTCTTTCACGCTCGTACCAAGCATATCGAGGTTGATCATCGATTTATCCGTGATCTTATACACAGCAATACTATCTGCCTTCTACCTATTAGCACTGTAGACCAGACGGCAGACATTCTAACCAAGTCTTTATCCACGTCGCGCTTTCAGCTTCTTCGGAACAAACTGACGGTCCGACAAGATCCATCAGTTTGAGGGCGGGTATTAGCAGAAACAAATTAAAGTCCATTGTATTAACTGCTGGTCCACGTGTAAACACATCACTGGTTATGTGTCTCTAATATTGGTTCTCCTAAAGGCCTATATAATAGGCTACTGTATCATAGTTTAGTATATACAATAATAATTTCTTTCAGTATTTTACTCTCTGTTCTTTGTCTTCTTCCTTAAGCATCATCGCTTTCTACAGTTTTGATACAAAAATTTAGCTTGATCGGGCACGAATCTCGAGGCAAAAGCTAGTTGGAAACTTCAAAAATTAATTTCGGGAGCACCCAAACTCCGATTTCAGCGAGCTTATAGTCAAACTGAGCGTCTCGGAAACATGAACCCAACAACACTAAGATCAACCCAATCCGAGCCCAAATGAGTCCGAATCAAGGACCCGAAGCGCTGTTGGAAGGTTCAAACCGCAATTTGAGTTACCAAACAGTGTTCGATTTTATCGAGCTTATACTCGAATCGAGCGGCTCGACGAGAAGAATCCAACGAGTACAAGATCGTCGATTTCCAACATTGTTAAGGACTCCAAATGTCCAATGAACGGTGCACGATCGAAGGGTTCAATATCGGCCGTCCATTCAAACCACTCCCTATTCTCCCATGATCTCACATCTATTTACGAGCTATGACACTCCATAAAAACTATAAATAGAGCCCTCATTCTACACAAAGGGGACTAAAGTGAAGAGAGAAGAAGAAGAAGAGAAGAAGGAGGAGGAAGAAGTTCCTGCTCGACCACCGCCGCAGCTCTTCGCGTCGCCTGAAGACGCCGAAACTCTACCGGATTTTCGAGAAACGCCGGGAATTTGCAGAACTTTGTAAACTTGCTTGAATAAACGAATTGTAATCTGATTGCCCCGACTTGTGGGACGAATCAGCCATTTGTGATATTCAAAACACTAGTGGAATTTTTCAACTAGGCGAGGCCCGTGGTTTTTTCCCTTTTTGGGTTTTCCACGTAAAAAATTTTGGTGTTCGTATTCTCTTTCTGTTTATGTGCTGAATACTCGTACAACGCTTGGACGTGAATTTATAAACTCTACCGCCGCGTATATTCTAGCACGCAACAAGTTTAATAGAGTGACATATATATATATATATATATATATATATTCAATCAACAAGAGAACTATTATATATCAAAGCTAAAGTGTTGCAAATAGGAGGGAGAAAACCCCTCATATAATCCAAGCTACAATGGTTTCCTCTCCTGAAATTCTAAATGTTCTTTCATTCTCACTTTTTCATATATATAATGAACCATGCGCCTCAAGTTGCTTTTGCGCACTCTAGTGATGTATATTTGAAAAACAAACGGTAAAATGAATATTCAGTAAAGAATCATTAAAGGTAAAATTTAGAATATCATATATATTATTTTATTTTTTATATAGAAACTATTTTTACTTATCGTATTATTATTTTTAAATTTAGTTTATTGCATTATTGATTTTAAATACAATTTTTTTTTTAATATAATTAAGATACAATTCATAATTTTTTCATAAATAATAAAAGTAATATATATATATAATACTTTTTTTTGGAAATACAATACTATTTTTCACTCATATTTTTCTTCTCAGAAATTTGGCTCTTTTTTTTTGGGACATTTAGGTCATTTAAGGCAAACTCACACACACAACGCATACATATGGACTCGAACCTTGGATCTCTTAGTTGAAAGCCTAAGCTCTCAACCAATTTAGCTCTTATTCGTCGAATTCGCGGGATTTATTTATTAAAGCTCTTAAATTTATTAAAACTAAGAAGATCCGCGATCAACTTTGATTAACGAGAGAATCACTTGTATCTTGCTGCGCCAGTGGACCATCTTCTACAAAAACACATAACAATGACAAATTTACAAAAAGAAAATATTTATTTTAGAAAGAAAAAATATATTTATGCCGAATTTATTAATTACTCATAAAATTAGTTTTTGGTCAAGTTTTAAAAATAACACTATATAAGATTAGTAAGTAAAAAATAATAATTAGAAGGAAATTTAAAATGAAATTTAAACATTAAAATATTTTATATTTTTTTCTAAGAGTGTAAAAAATATTTTATATTTAAATTTAAAACATTAAAATATTATATATTTTACTTATATGATTTTATATGGTTTTTTTAATTTAATTTATTCATAATATTTTGAAATAAATATTTTACTTAATCAAAATTTATTGATAATAATTAGATGACATGAATGTAATGACTATTTTACCCCTCTATTTATTAGTTATAGATAATTGGGTAACGTTGTTTACTTATACAATATTATATAGTGTTCTTTTTTAAAATTTTTACATAATAATTTAAGACAAATAATTTATTTAATCAAAATTTATTGATAGTAATTAGCTGGCATGAATGTAATGACTATTTTACCCCTACATTTATTAGACATAGATGATTAGGCAACATTTTTATATAGGTGGAATCAATTAAATTTAGACGTCTCTTCCTTTAAATATATAAAAGGATATGAGATCAAATATATTCCAATTAAAGCGATTATTATAATAAACTTATAAAAAGTATGAGAAATTAGAATATAAATAATTATATATCAACTTGATATAAAAATTGTGAATATTTCTAATAATAATTTTATATTTAAACTCTTTATTTTTAATATATTTTAAATGTATTTTATATTAATTTTTTTTAAACTAGCTAACTTATGAGCTAATGAGTCAAGTTGAAACAAGTTCAAACTTTGCTTGTTAGCTCATTGAGCTTAACTCACAAGTCATTTATCGAGTTGAGCTCGAATTTGCTCACGAGTTAATCTATAATAATTTTTAAACAGCTTTATTTTCTTACTTTATTCTCACAATTTCTCTCTTTGTGTACTGATTTTAAGGCTAATGATTCCTTCCTTATGGAAGCTCGTAAAGCAAGTTAAAATCAGAGGTTGTTAGCATTATGATTATGAAGAAGGCACCGACCATTATGTCCTCGCCAAAAGGTTGCTGTTTGTTATAAACCATTCAAAATTGGTGATGAGAATTTGATTAGAAAGCTAGAAAAGAACCTACCAAAGCTAACAAAAGATTAGATCTTCAATCTTTTCTTAGAAAAATTTTAGCACAAATCTCGGTTCTCTTTTCAAAATTCAATGCTTTTGTAAAAGAATGGGCCACATTATTCATCTAGAGAACCAAGATTTGATTCTTCTCATTAAAGCTAGCCAAGCTATATACATATATAATATTTTAAAATTATTTAACTTTTATTTGATTAAGAAAATGAAATGTACATAAATGTCTATGAAATCATCTTGGATTAAGGCTTCATCTGAGACAGCTTTGGACTATTACTTTTTTCTTGCTTTCAAGAGTGATTTGCCACCAAAAAATTATCTTGAGCAGGCACAAATCTCGATGTAAACATGAATCAAAGGCTTCCAAAATTAAATTCGGGATCATCCATAGTAATATGGCGGATCATGGCGACAGATTATCTACCGGTACTTCCAGCGCAACTTTTTTGCTAGAAATATCGGCGGATTAAACGCTGGAATCCGTCAAGAAAAGTCGACGTATGAACATCATTTTTTTCATCGGAATTGTGCCGAAAATGCCTCCAGATACTTTTCCAGCGAAAATATTTCTTCGGTTTAGATTTTTCGACCCGGGAATTATCGTCGAATGGATTTTCACCGGTAATTCGCCAGAAAATACAAATTTTCGATGAATTTTCATTATTACAGGAGGATTTTGTCCGCCAATAACAAGCCATTTTCATGTAGTGCAAGCTTAGAGTCAAATCGAGCGGCTCAATCGACGAGACAAATCCAACTAACCCAATGTCCTCTACTTCTGACATCATCAAGATACTCAAAGACTTGATAACGTTCCATGATCAAATGAGTTGATATCGATCATTCATTGAAACACTCTCAATATGTCCATGATCTTCTCCCTATTTACTAGCCATGTCACTTCCAAAAATTATAAATATAATATGTCTCCAAAAATCACATTGATCTTGCATGAAACTTGAGGCATATTTGAATTGAAAATCGTCAAAATTCAATTTACGATCATCCGAACATCGATCTCAGCAAACTTATAGTCAAACTAAACATTTTGATAAGACTAACCCGATGACAAAAAAATCGGTCCAATCTGAGTTCAAATGGGCTCGAATAAAGGAACTGAAGCTTATTTAAAAGCTTAAAATCATTAATTAGATGACAAATTATTATCCAAATTTGATATGCATATAATCGGATCGAGAGGCTCAATGAAATGAATCCAACTAGCCCAAGATCACTCGATTCTGATAGGGGTGTCAACTTTTTACCCGACCCGAAACCCTACTTGGACCCGACACGGATTAATCTATGTTTGGGTTGACCCGTTTAGCAAACGGGTCGGGTAGGGGTTCAGGTTCGGATTTTTGACCATTTTCAAAAACGGGTCGGGTTCGGGTTGACCCCAGAACCCAAAATCAATCCGGCACTGACTTGAAAGTCTAATCCATCCCGGTTTTCGCTCGCACTGTGACGTCGCCCGCTGTCGCGCTCACGTGCGAACTCTGTCAATCTGCCCGCTGTCGCGCACGACTCAGCGGGTCAACACGAGCCCCGAACTCACGCCATCGTGCTATCCTGCGGACTCTGTCCGCACTAGCGCTGTCGCTAGCCCGAGACTTCTCCCTTTGCCGTGTGGGTTGGGTCTGGGTTGAAATGTCCGACCCGTTTGCAAAAAATTGGTTGGGTTCAGGTTGACCCATTTAGAAAAAGGGAAAAATGAGAGAAGGGAGAGCTCTCTATCATTCTTTAGTCATCGTCATTGCTGACGTACACCAGCTATTGTCGTCAACAACCACTAGTTACTACTACCGACAACCACCATCATCACCAGAATACTATCAATATTTGACCCTGTTGTTAGGTACATATGTCTGCCTGTGGACATTTTCTAAAATTTATCCTAGGAAGATTAAGTCATGTTGTTGGGTATAAATATTTGATATTTATACTCTTCCTCCTCTTCAACAGTGAAGAAGGGAAGTTCTTTGTATCACTTACTATATATTGGCAATTCAAGTTATTCTTTACATCACCAAGACCCAGGTTATTCACGTAAAAAGTTCTTTGATCTTGTTGCTTTTGTTGTTTGTGTTGAATCTTTACACATCAAGACCTAAAACTTAAATTCTACCGACTCAAAATTTCTAGCATGCAACGAGACCCCCTCGTTCTTCCCAAATGCTTTAAGTTAGTAGCTTAGTGCACAAGCACCAAAGCAAAGGCAATGGAAGCATGGTTCACCTTTATGATGGAGTTCTTTAAATGTTTCGTTCGGGATATCTTTTAGTCATTATTTTTTTTATTGCTTTTAAGAAATTTTTGTGCTATGAAATACTATGAAAAACAGTAAAAAAACTATAACAAATGAAGTTTTAGTCCAATTCAAATGATTCCAATGGAGGTGGAACAAGAAACAATTTTGATGAACAGTTGAAACAATTTTCTGATGCTATGTGATTAAATAATTTGCTGAAAAATATCATAAAAAGTAGTATCCCTTAGTGGCACATTTCTTAATTTTGACTTCAGTCACAACAAAATTATATAACAATTGCATGATTGACATATAATCAAAAATTGGTGGGCTTCTTATCGTACAATACACTATTATAAAAATTAAAATGTAATTGTTTTATTCTATAAAAACGACATTGAAATCAGTTTTTTTCTTCACACAAAAATGTAAATGTCTTATACTTTTGATAAAGTGTTTATCTATTTGGATCGTATCTTGCTCTTCTAATATAAAAATATATTTGAAGCTTACGATTTTACTTTTCCATCAATCATTATGCCCTTGAATGAATGTTTACTGGGAAAAAAATAAATAATTCACCACAATCTTTAAATTTACACAAGCACTATGTTAATTTTTTTAAAAAAATATTTAATAAAACCTTATTAATCAGTGTCTCAAAGGATTAAATGAGATGTTAATGTTTTTAAAATATTATGATTAATCAAATACTAATATCTCGCTCATCAGTCAGTTTTTCATCTCAAATATAGAATCAGTCGGGGAGAGGATCTCAATCAGTTTTGTTTTGCTACTATTTTATAGAAATGTTTGTGGTGGGATATTTCTTTTTCCAGTCAGAATTGCTAATTTATGGTAGCTTTTAACATACAAATAATTTAAGATAGGTTCATTTAAGAAAAAAAAAAAAAAGGCACCAATCATTGATCTTAGTTAAGTAAGTAAGACAAATTATTAGAAAGCTTTAAAATTCATTGAACAATAATTGAAGATCTCCAATGGATCTACATGATCGGCCAAAATACCAATTGGATTCACTGTCCTTAAGTATTATTACTTAATATTATCATGAGCCCTCTTGAGTGAGTCTCCACTTGCTAGGGTGAAATGAAGAATGTGTATATAAGCATAATATTTATCAAGAAAATAGCTATTCAAAATATAAAGTAGTAAGTATTGAAATATAATTCTTATTAAGGAAATAATCATTCAAGTTCTAAAGATAATAACTCATATCAAGACTATAATTATTTGATTTTGTAATTAATTGCATATATAGTATTTATTATTTTTATTCATATACTTATCATTTAAGGTATGTAATCTTATATATTTAATCTTTTTTAAGGAAGAATATAATCAATCATTTTCTATCATCTTTGACCTTGATCAAATATTGTCTCTTAATTTCTATATGATATTGGAGCTCACAATTTCCAACAAACGAGCTGATTCGGCCCATCAACTCATGGACAATGATATCACACACCCTATCATCTCTCTTATCACCCACCCTCCACTAGTGTTCATCAACCTATCTACTCAACTACCACTCAAGCTCACACCTAACAATTACTCATCGTGATGAGCTCAAGTGCAATCCCTAGTTTAGGAAAACAATCTCCTTGGAAATATCCATGACAACATACCTCAACCCACACAAACCATTACCCAAGAAGGTTTACAAATCCCCAACCCAAATTACACTATTTGGGTTTAGGAAGTTCAAAATTCTCTTTACAGAATATTTATCTATATATCTGAGTCACTTATGGCTTCCATTCGCTCCCCCTCATAATCTCGTGATGCATGGGATAAGCTTACTCGTATGTAAGACAATCGTTCGCGTTCACACATTATCTTTATAAAAGGGATATTATCCCAAACAACTTATTGAGACAAGCCTGTCAAAGAATTTATCCAATCAATCAAAAGTCTTCTGGAACAACTAGCCTTTGTTGGGGTCCTTATAAGAAGATGATCTCATTTGTCACAGCTTAAACAAAATTGGACAGAAATTTAAAGAGATCATTGGAGCCATTCATACAAGTGACAACCAATTTCATTTGAAGCACTTCACTACTAAACTATGTGAATATGAAGATTTCTCCAAGCAAACCTCACATGACAACGACCTTTATCCAATTAGCATCAATAACATAAAAAATATATATAGTTTCAAGCAATATTAAATTTGTTGTTTACAAAAACATACAAATTACAATCAAACACAACAAAATCAAGTGTTCTCATCCAACTCAAATCGATAAAAAAATCATGTATGGTGTGTCAGTTTTGTGATAAATATGGTCACACAACATGAGAATGCTATATAATAAAATATTTGATGGGGCTACCTATTCCCCCCAAGGCTAATCATGCCACCCTGAATGGCTGGAACTCACAAACCAAAAGACTCCTTAAGAGTGGTGTTTAATATCACATCACATCAAGCATGAGCAAACTACTCTCTCTAAAGGCCCTATAAAGGACCTAATTATATTATTATTGGAGATAGTGCAAGTGTTGAAATCACACTCACTATCCTCTCTTCTCGTTCGACCTCATTTATACTATATACTTTTCTATGTGCTCCTAATATGCATCAAAATCTAATATACATTTTTCCTTTGCACCACCAATCATCAATCAATTGAGTTTAACCCTACATCCTTTTATATCAAGGATCGTGCTATGGACCTCAAGCTCAAGGGTGGAGCTAAAATGATATGTACGAATGGTCCCATGTCAATAAGACTCCATTGGATTTCAAGCTAGGACATATTAGCTTCAAACCCAACCTTGAATGCTAACATGATCACCTTGACCATCCTTCATAAAAAAAGTCTTACATCAAGTCATATCTTCAAATAGGCTTCCAACTCAAGCAAAATAATCTCATTTATCATTTTTGTGACCATATGAATGGAATAAAAGCAACAAACTATATTTTCATACCTCAATCATCTTAACTTATCATCCAAATGATCTATGGTACTCTGATGTTTGGGGTTTTATGTAAGACCTCGTTCCTTTGCTGTAGCTTCTGGAAAAGTGATTTTCCTCCCAGAATCGGCCAGGACGAAGTTGAGATCGTCCAGGCCGATCAGTGCATTGAAAACAGCTGATTTCTGGATGATTTCTGGACAGGATCGTCCGGGCCGATCGTGAGATCGTCCAGGCCGATCAGTACTGTAGAAATGATCGGCCAGACAATAGCCCTGAGTGAGGTTCAGGACGATCCAGGACGATCAGGATTTGGTCTGATCGTCCCGGGACGATGTGAATATCGGCCTGGCCGATCAGTGTATAGATATAAGAAAATCAGCTCGTTTTGAAGAGAGAGAAAAACATTTTTTAAAACCAAAATATCTGAGGAGAGAGAAAGAGAAGGAAAGTAAAGGAAGAAGTTCGATTTCGAGGCCCGCGGAGCGATTTTCGTCGTTCGTTGCTGTTGAATAGTTTGTTTATCTCGTGGTAAGGACTCCGAACCTTACTTCTGTTTTCGAAGATATTGTGTTTTGACCGAGATGTGATCTGTTTTGTGTTTTCGTAGTCGACTTTTCGACATGGTTTTGATTTGACACAACTTCCACCGCACAACTTTTAGTATGTTATAGATATGATTATTGTACACGATTTGACTGTATTCTACGAAGATTTTACCGGTCGGAATTGATTCTACGCGATTTTAATTGAATAGGAAATTATCAGGACTTGATTTGATTTGGATTCTATAGATTGATAGTCTTGCATTGATGCCGTGGTTATTCTGTTGTAATTTGGTGAAATTCAGAATTTGTCTTTTTGCAGGCTTTTTGTGTAATTTCGATAGACTACCGTTACTCTGCCCGATTTTCGTATGATTTCTGATTTTCCCGGAATTGATAGATTGAATTGATCTGCCTTTGACTATTGATGTGATCGTTCTCGATTTCTTTAATATTGCTTATTGCATCGATTATTGCATTGATTGATTGATTGCTGAAAGACAAGTGGAAACCTAGTTGAACGTTGGTTATAGAAACCAACGTGTATTGAACGAACTACAACAGCACTATTGATATTGATTGAACTACAACAGCATCATTGAACGAACTACAACAGCACTATTGATATAGATTGACCACTACAACAGCACTATTGATATTGAACGATTGATAACTACAACAGCATCATGACTAGTGTTTGGGCTTGTCGAGTAAGACCAGTGTATGAAATTGCATGTACATGATATTGCATCGCATTAGATTTCCTGATTTGTATTGATTTATTGATTTCGGATCGGTTTATTGATATTGATTGGATTTATCGAATTGATTTACTATTGTACGGATTTCATTGATTTCATCGATTGACTACTGAGTATTGATTCCACTGAGCATTGATATAGAAATGGATGGATATAGATATTGCATTGATAGCATGGACATCGTACTACTGCTTATAGATTTATTGTACTGCTGCCTATAGATTTGATGGATTCACTGTTGCTGCTGTTCTACACCGTATTGACCGTTTATAGATTTATTGTTTCATATCGTTTTTCTCGATTGACTTCATTGATTAGATCGTACTGATTTGACCGTAATGATTTGATTGACGGATATTGATTGATTGAATTGATTTATCGATTTGCCTACCGCTGCATTGCTTGGTCTTATTGACTATTGATTTCTGTATTGCATTGACTCATTGATCATGTTCGATTGATTGATTTGACTTGATTTAATTAACCTGCATATTGTTTTCAGTGTCGTGCTTTGATTTCAGTTGTAGGCTTTGGTGACCTGCTGGGCTTTGTAAGCTCATTATATGTGGTTAATGATTTCAGGTGCAGGGCCTCCAGTTTGACGATCTTTCTGCCGAGTTCCGTAGCTTTTCTTTTGTAGCCTGTATGGCTAGTGTAATATTTTCTCTTGACCGTACTTTGACTGTTGTATATTTTGTTAATTATAGTATCCACTGCAGTTTCTTTTCTGTAATGTAATTATCTCTGGCTCTGGATATATGTATGTATGGATTGATATGAACAGCAAATGAGGAAAATTGATAGAAAGAAAAGAAAAGAAGAGGGAAATAGAAAAAAAAAAAAAATCAGATGAATCCTTTCGCTACACGGATCTTGGGGTGTTACAATTAGTATCAGAGCCAGGTTAGTGAAAAGGATTTGATTATATCCAGAGTTGATGATTGCATTATTTGATTTGTTTTGTTTTACGTATTTGATTTCCGCGATTTTGATTCGGACGATTTGTTTTGATCAGGCCAATGGATCCGAAAGGAAAGAAAGTTGAGTCTGCTACTGATCTCCCACTGACCTCTGCAAATATGAATAAGTTTGCTAATATGGTCGCTCAGATGGTGAGTGATAAATTGGCAAAACGCTCTGGCCGTAGCAAGAAGAGTGGGGAAAGTAGTAGAGCAAGGTTTAATGTTTGTACATGTTGTGGGAAAAGACATTCAGGACAATGTTATCGGAGGACTGGGCAATGTTTCCGATGTGGTGGACATGGACATAGAATGACTGATTGCCCGAGTTCTGAACCTAGGCAAGGACCTGTTCCGATGGTTCCGATTGCTCCGACTGTCCCGTCTGATCAGATTGGAGATAAGCAAGAGATGGAGGAGGATGCACCAGGGATGCCTGTAGATGTGACTGGTACGAGTTTTGTTTATCGTCTGTTTCGTTGTGATTTGCGCGATTTATTGATTGATTGGATTAGCTCTGTTTTATTTCGTTTTGCTTTTGTTTTGCTCTGTACCCTTATGGAAATGTCGGGACGATATTTTTCTAAGGTGGGGAGATTGTAAGACCTCGTTCCTTTGTTGTAGCTTCTGGAAAAGTGATTTTCCTCCCAGAATCGGCCAGGACGAAGTTGAGATCGTCCAGGCCGATCAGTGCATTGAAAACAGCTGATTTCTGGATGATTTCTGGACAGGATCGTCCGGGCCGATCGTGAGATCGTCCAGGCCGATCAGTACTGTAGAAATGATCGGCCAGACAATAGCCCTGAGTGAGGTTCAGGACGATCCAGGACGATCAGGATTTGGTCTGATCGTCCCGGGACGATGTGAATATCGGCCTGGCCGATCAGTGTATAGATATAAGAAAATCAGCTCGTTTTGAAGAGAGAGAAAAACATTTTTTAAAACCAAAATATCTGAGGAGAGAGAAAGAGAAGGAAAGCAAAGGAAGAAGTTCGATTTCGAGGCCCGCGGAGCGATTTTCGTCGTTCGTTGCTGTTGAATAGTTTGTTTATCTCGTGGTAAGGACTCCGAACCTTACTTCTGTTTTCGAAGATATTGTGTTTTGACCGAGATGTGATCTGTTTTGTGTTTTCGTAGTCGACTTTTCGACATGGTTTTGATTTGACACAACTTCCACCGCACAACTTTTAGTATGTTATAGATATGATTATTATACACGATTTGACTGTATTCTACGAAGATTTTACCGGTCGGAATTGATTCTACGCGATTTTAATTGAATAGGAAATTATCAGGACTTGATTTGATTTGGATTCTATAGATTGATAGTCTTGCATTGATGCCGTGGTTATTCTGTTGTAATTTGGTGAAATTCAGAATTTGTCTTTTTGCAGGCTTTTTGTGTAATTTCGATAGACTACCGTTACTCTGCCCGATTTTCGTATGATTTCTGATTTTCCCGGAATTGATAGATTGAATTGATCTGCCTTTGACTATTGATGTGATCGTTCTCGATTTCTTTAATATTGCTTATTGCATCGATTATTGCATTGATTGATTGATTGCTGAAAGACAAGTGGAAACCTAGTTGAGCGTTGGTTATAGAAACCAACGTGTATTGAACAAACTACAACAGCACTATTGTTATTGAACGAACTACAACAGCATCATTGAACGAACTACAACAGCACTATTGATATAGATTGACCACTACAACAGCACTATTGATATTGAACGATTGATAACTACAACAGCATCATGACTAGTGTTTGGGCTTGTCGAGTAAGACCAGTGTATGAAATTGCATGTACATGATATTGCATCGCATTAGATTTCCTGATTTGTATTGATTTATTGATTTCGGATCGGTTTATTGATATTGATTGGATTTATCGAATTGATTTACTATTGTACGGATTTCATTGATTTCATCGATTGACTACTGAGTATTGATTCCACTGAGCATTGATATAGAAATGGATGGATATAGATATTGCATTGATAGCATGGACATCGTACTACTGCTTATAGATTTATTGTACTGCTGCCTATAGATTTGATGGATTCACTGTTGCTGCTGTTCTACACCGTATTGACCGTTTATAGATTTATTGTTTCATATCGTTTTTCTCGATTGACTTCATTGATTAGATCGTACTGATTTGACCGTAATGATTTGATTGACGGATATTGATTGATTGAATTGATTTATCGATTTGCCTACCGCTGCATTGCTTGGTCTTATTGACTATTGATTTCTGTATTGCATTGACTCATTGATCATGTTCGATTGATTGATTTGACTTGATTTAATTAACCTGCATATTGTTTTCAGTGTCGTGCTTTGATTTCAGTTGTAGGCTTTGGTGACCTGCTGGGCTTTGTAAGCTCATTATATGTGGTTAATGATTTCAGGTGCAGGGCCTCCAGTTTGACGATCTTTCTGCCGAGTTCCGTAGCTTTTCTTTTGTAGCCTATATGGCTAGTGTAATATTTTCTCTTGACCGTACTTTGACTGTTGTATATTTTGTGAATTATAGTATCCACTGCAGTTTCTTTTCTGTAATGTAATTATCTCTGGCTCTGGATATATGTATGTATGGATTGATATGAACAGCAAATGAGGAAAATTGATAGAAAGAAAAGAAAAGAAGAGGGAAATAGAAAAAAAAAAAAAAATCAGATGAATCCTTTCGCTACACGGATCTTGGGGTGTTACATTTTATCCCCAATATAATTCACTAAATAAATTATATTTCATATTATATTATTTTAGTGGATCATTTTACAATTAGTCTTGGCAATTGTCAATGGCATATAAATTAAATCTAATGTTCTTTCTATTTTCTAATTTAAATCAATGGTTAAAAAAATTTTCATGACATCAATCACCACTATCTGCATTGATGGATGCAAGGAATATGAAGAATGAAAACATGTTTGCGAAACTAATGGTAATCAATGGCTTATTTCACTGCGAAGTACTCCCTTAACAGTCTATATCCCATGAACGTGTCACCATTACATTACTGAAACTAGCCCAACTCTTCTCCATCATGCAACCCTACCTCTATCCTTATCTATTTAGAATAATGAGTACTAAAAATAATAGTTATTAGGAAAATAACCATTCAATATTAAGGCTATTATTATTTCATCTTGTAATTAATTGCATATATTACATTAAATGATAATATTTATTATTTTCATTCAAATACCTACCACTTGTGGCATGCAGTGTATGCACACCTTCTTTAAAAAATCTATTATGGACAACACATTCATCACTGTGATAATAGGTCTATCTTCAATTAGAAGCTAGTAGGGCAACACAATAAGATGTTTCTTTGAGGGAGTATAATATTTCCCTAAATTGATGAAATAATATAATTACTTCAATTATTTGATTTTTGTTGGAAGATAGCATAAACTTTATTGGCAGCATCTTCTTTTGAAGGAATCTATACACGTTCATATAACTTGTAAAAGAATCATAAACATATAGTATAAATGAATAATATCTAAGATTATATCAAAGATATCTATATAGAAATAAGGACCGGCATTTCATAAAATACAGCCCATAGTTTAATTCTACTCTATTTCACATAAAAACATTTAATAATTAGCTGGTCTTTCTGTCTCTTAGGAAGGAAAAGCTGCATAGAATCTTTTTAGTGAGAATAATAAATACAAAGGAAAATGGACTGAATTTTAAACTTTGCATGGTTGATATAGCTATGATATGGAATAATTGCATGATAACTCTTATAGTAAGACACCAAATAAGGCATCAAACAAGCAAGTCATTGACAATTAAGGCTTCATTTGGGACGGCTTTTTTGCTGCTTCTTAAAGCAGCTTTCAAGTACAAAAATTTCAACTTTTGTACTAAAAAGCTGTTTCAAGAAGCAGTAAAAAAGTCGTCCCAAACGAAGCCTAAGTCATTGTTTGGGGCGGCTTTCATTATGCTTCTTAAAGTAGTTTTCTAGAAAGTTGCTTTAAAAACTAGTAAGAAAGCCGTCTCAAATGAAGCCTAACTTATCAAAGACTAGGTTGTAATTGTCTATTCAAGATATAAGGTGATAGGAGAGTTACAATGATCACATAAGCACAATATGGAATTGGTGATGGTTTTTGCTCTAACACAATGCATATGATCATATAACTATCAAATAATCATATGAACATTTAAATCATTAGAGCGAGCAAACACAATAAAAAATGTGAATCTAGCTATGAAGAGCAACGATAAGTATTTTCATGTGTTTTGAGGCCCAATTGCTTAAAATTTTATTGCAAACACTGTCTCATATACAAACAATGAAGAAATTGTTATAACGTCTTCAATTAGTAAGAAGCGTATCATTTTATAATCTAATAAGATAACCGAAATGCATTTCTCATGAACAAAGAAAAATCAAAATAAGGTTTATAAAATATACCTAATAAAGTCTCCTTAGACTGCAGTGATCAATGATATCATGAAAATCTTCGAATAGATTGAGATTTATCTTTAAAGTTTTGAGGGCAAAAATGTTCGAAAGTTGGCTTTTAAGTTCTATTCGTGTGAAATAGAGAAGAAAGGGGAAGTCAGTTAGAAATTTTCGCCGGAAATTTTCTTCGGTTTTAAGTAAGATTTTTCGACAAAAAATTTCATTGTAAATTTAGGCTTAGTTTTGGATAGCTTTTTTTTATTGCTTATTAAAATAGCTTTCTAGTACAAAATATAAATTTTTTTGTACTAGAAAGTTGCTTTAATAAGCAACAAAAAAGTCATCCCAAAAGAAGCCTTAATTATCATTGAATTTTTCGAGAGAATTTTCCATCAAAAATTTGTCGGTATTAAATAAATTTTTTCAGTGAATATTTGACATAAACATCGTAGGAATTTCGGTCTCTTTGAAATTCGCTAAAAATTTCGTCAAAACTAAATGTTTTCTTGTAGTGATATAATCTCCATACAATATTCAAGATTGTAACATATGTAATAGGTAAACAGTGAAAGGTTATAGGTTGCCAGGAAAATGCCTCATGACCCATATGGGAGAGAAGCTTTGTACATAAGGTGGAAGGAGAATTGTTAAAGGTTGAGCCTCCGACCCACAATATTTCTTTGCTCATAGGAGGAATGCATATGGCATTATAGTATGGAAATTAATTGCAGGGGTAGTAACTTAGTGAATTTTGAACAAGAGAAGAAATTTTCTTATAAACATGAGAGGAAAGAGAAGAGTGGTAAACACCATAAGGAGTTAGCATATAGATGATTTAGGGTTGTTGCCTACATGCATAGTCCAACAAGGGGGTTTCACTATAAATTAAAAAGGTTTGCTCAACTTATCCAATTTGACTATAAGCATATCATCATGTTTGAATATCATTTGATTTGTCCGATTAATGCTCTGAAACATTCAAGTAGGCTTTCATCCTTTGATTTGGGCTCATTTGAGCTCGAATTAGATCGAATTTGGTGTTGTTGGGTTCTTCTCCATGAGATGACCAATTTAACAATTTCCTGAAATTGGAGTTCGGATGACCTTGAGTTTAATTTTGAAAATTTCTGAGTCATATTTGCATCGAGATTCGTGCCAAATCAAGATGATTTTAGATGTCGCATTAAAAAAATAAAACAATACAAAGTTAAAATTAGCATAACAATTGTACATGTATAATTAGCATAACAATTTGGAGAAAAGTGTTTAGACGAAATTTGAAAGTGATAGATTTGAAGAAGATTTGACATTGAGCATAAAATTTTTGTGAGAAAAAAGATGCGGGCAACAACTAACCTCATTAGTTAATCATACTAATTAGCCAAATTTATTACTATTTTTTAATAAATTCACCTCTTAAGGCGTCTCTAACAGAGCTCTTGATTTTTTACTTCAAAATATAATAATAGTCATATCAAACAATAATTCATTTCCAATCAAACTCATTTCTTACACAAAAAGAACATTTCATATAGATTATTTCTCATCTTCATTTTCATCAAAAAATTATTTTTGTGAATAGTGTCATATCAATATTGACGTCCCGCTATTCATAGCTGTAAAAATATGTTTCTTTTTTACGTTCACATGGAGGCTCATGGCAGTTGCAAACATACATGTACAGTTCGATTGGAGATGCCCTTAATTATTACGTCCTCCGACCGGATGAAGAGGAACATTCGGTCCTAGGCAAAATCGCGTCTATACCGAGCTCGGTATAGGCGCGATTTTGCCTACGACCAAATGTTCCTCTGCATCCTTACACCGAACCAAATAAAAGTTCCTTATAATGACATTTTGCCTTGCCATGCAAGCTGAACTACATGGAAGGGCAAAATAACTTTACAACGAGCGAGTTGCTACTCTTTCTTTTTATACGCTCTAAGAACTAATTCCTTTTTGTAAGTGCTCATTAAAAATTTCATATGAAGATATTAAAATTAAAATTTGAAGAGGTCGAAATTGAAATCAAATTTGAGCTTGAAAGTTTTGCTCTGTACTAATTTAATGTGTAATTAAATTCTCAAAAAAAAAAAGAAAAAGAATCTTTATTAATGAACGAACCGATTGGTCCATTTGGATAGACAAATCGTTGGTTGAACTGCAATAAATGAAGCTGCATCTAAAGCTTTAAACCGTTATTTAACTCGACTATTCAACAAAACAGCGAGCAGGACAGTGAAGGGAGCAGGACAGCGAAACGTGTCTAAATTTCTGCGCTCTCCAAAGAAAATTTATATAAAATTATAAGCCTGCCTCGGCCCTCGATGGCTCGATCGATCAAATTTTTGTTTTTAATTTAAATATAAATGTTTTTCAGAGTAAAACACAACCTTTTAAGGAATTAAACCATCTCCAACCGAGTTGCACACGATGATATGCCGTCTGACATTCGCTCATTTGAACACTAAAGTTTCATTTGGAACGGCTTTCTTACTGCTTCATAGAGCAGCTTTCAAGCACAAAAAAACTGTTTTAAGAGTCAATAAGAAAGCCGTCCCAAAAGAAGCCTAAGGCTTCTTTTGGGACGGCTTTTTTACTATTTTCTAAAACGGAGTTTTAGTACAAAATTTTTTATTTTTGTACTAAAACTCCGTTTTAGAAAGCAATAAAAAAGCCGTCCCAAACGAAGCCTAAATCTCACGCCAAAATTTAGGTGAACAGTGTGCCGCCAATATTGGCGTATTAGCATCGCAGTGTTCACCTACATAAAATTGGGATACGATATTTGTCAAAGAAGCGTACAAAAGAGGACAAAGATGGTTACATTCGATGCGAGATGAAGAATCCCAAGAAAGAGGAGAACCAAATGGAGTTGGATTGTTAATTTGAAGTTTTACTATGTTTTGAAGTGAAAAATAAATTTTTCTGTATGAGATGCTCTTAAACGCTCCAAGATTTCAAACTCGAAGGCTTTTTATTTTTGCAGCATCTTCTTTTTAATCACATGACCTGTTTACCTTCATTGTGTTTTCCTTTACCGAGGAAGCCTCCAAAGCTGTGATCTTTCAAATATCAAAACCGCCAGAATAGCCACAACAGAGCTGTCTTTTTACCCAAAGGTTCCAGCTTTCATCGACTTGTCCATGCCTGGCCTCAGAACAGTCCTTGTTTCTGTTTGAACTTTGAACAGGTGGCTGTGACCTCCCTCCCATTCTCTCTATTTAATCCTCCTAACTCTTCCCGTTCTCTCCCACAATCATTCTCTCTTCTTCTTCTTCTTCTTCTTCTTCTTCTTCTTCTTCATTCCATAGTTTCTTCAACAAGGAGATGGTCTCTCTCGTGGTTCTCCTTTTTGGTATTTTACCTTTCTTTTCTCCTTCACTCGGTTATGGAGTCGGAGAAGGGTGGACTAATGCTCACGCCACCTTTTACGGCGGGAGTGATGCTTCAGGCACAATGGGTACTCTTCTTCTCCAAGTTTTATTTTTTCTGCAACTCCTTACCTTCTCCAGCTTTCCTTTATTCCTAAAAATCTATGTTTTGTTCTGCTGAAGGTGGTGCTTGTGGTTATGGAAATCTGTACAGTCAGGGTTATGGAACTAACACTGCAGCTCTGAGCACTGCTCTCTTCAACAATGGCCTCAGCTGCGGCTCTTGCTATGAGATTAGGTGCGTTAATGAACATCAATGGTGTCTTCCAAGCTCCATTGTCGTCACTGCAACTAACTTCTGCCCACCAAACAATGCTCTCCCTAATGATGCCGGTGGGTGGTGCAATCCTCCTCTCCAGCATTTCGATCTCTCTCAGCCTGTTTTCCAACGTATTGCGCTTTACAAGGCTGGGATTGTGCCTGTTTCTTACAGAAGGTCAGTCTCTGCTTCTTCCTCTGTTTCACATCTTGCTAAGAAAATGGAACACCAGAGAGCCTTTAAGTTCTGTTAAATATATTACCAGATTGATATCGATTAACTTAAAAGCTTAAAGTAATCAAATAATTTATCATGAATTTAGCTAAATAATTCGCATTCCAAAAGATTTTAATCCTCAAATTTACTAAACTGTTGTGGGACTATTCTTTGAACGCATTTTAACTCTGTTTTTTTTTTTTAAGCAGAGTTCCATGTAGGAGAAGGGGAGGTATTAGATTCACCATTAACGGACACTCCTACTTCAACCTGGTTCTAATCACCAACGTTGGCGGCGCCGGAGATGTTCATGCTGTGTCTGTCAAGGGATCAAAGACCGGTTGGCAACCCATGTCAAGAAACTGGGGACAGAACTGGCAAAGCAACTCCTATCTCGACGGCCAATCTCTCTCCTTCAAAGTTACAACCAGTGATGGCCAAACTATAGTCTCTTACAACGCAGCACCACCAAACTGGTCCTTCGGCCAGACCTTCGCCGGAGCTCAGTTCCATTAAGGCTCGCTTATCTGACCATTTCTCCATCTCTATTGCTATATATAATATAGCTTAAGAAGTGTTGTTAGTATGTCTTAATGTAGAAGATATATTTAGCTGTTATTGTGAGAAGGGGAAGAGGAAGGGGCTTATTTTAAGATTGCTCCTTCCACTGTTGTTGGGGATGAATGATGTGTGGGAGGGAAAGGAGAGGGAGCAGAGGTGAACTGAACTTCAGCACCCGCTACTCTCTCCTTTTACTACTGTGTTATGCTTTGATGGATTCATCGAACACCTTTGGGAGATTTTTACTGGTTATTGTTATCATTTTCAGCAACTTGCTGATTATTATTAAGTCTGTAATTGGATTTTAGTTGTTAATGATGGAATTTGGGTTCTATTATGGTTGATGTTTAGTTCTTTTCTACAAATTTTTATATTTTTAAACATAATCAAAGAAAATAATACTAATTGACTTTGAGTTGAAAGAAACTCATAAATTGGCTAAAGTTGGAGAGAAGCGATCTGTAGAATAGAGCGAGTAGTAAGGGCATCTTTAATTGAACTATAACCGCTTGAATGACGTCGTTCGGGAACTCCAGCAGAACATCAAAATTTCTGCTATTTGGTTGCGGGTGAATAGTGGGACGTCAATATTGACGTTGATTTGTTCATCTTCGTTGTTTTTCTATCTCTACTGAACTTGTCAAAAAAAACGTACGAAAGAAGAGAACGACTTTTAGGGCATCTCCAACGGAGCTCCATTTTTCACTGCAAAATATAACAAAACTCTAAAATGATGTGGTGCTGCTCCAACCGAACTTCATTTTTAAGTGCTTATGCGAAGGTAATGATCCTTCTCTCTTTCCTGGGTTTTTTCGATTGAGAGAGAAATAGCGTAGGTGAACAGTACAACGCAAATAAATGACGAAAAATTTGACGTTCGGCTGGAGTGTTCGAACGCCGCCATACGCAATTTGGCGTTCGGTCGGAGATGCTCTTACCTTCGCAAAAGGGACAAAATGGAGTTAGTTTCATTACATTTTGGAGTTAAAAATGATATTTTCGGTTGGAGATCTCTAAGAGAAGAACTGAAGAAGAGTTATGAGTGCAGAGTTTCCAAGGCACGATGAGATTCTTTGACCGTGGCTGTGTAGCCGATTTTGCAGCTTTTGACCATGACCGACATAACTGAGAGCTTTTAATGAACCGAAGCGGTGCTCATGTAAATGATTTTCTGGCTTGGCCGACATTGTTGAAAGCTATCAATGGAATGAAGATGGAGCTCAAGGAAATGATTTTCTAGGTAGTGATGGACTGTCACTCTGACCTCCCTCAGTTGCCCCAATCTTTGAATACTGTTGATGTTTATATTCAAGAGAGAGACTGCTAGTGAGGTGCAAATCTTTGTAAAATTATTTGTGGAATTGGGGTGAAATAAATTGAGTTTTTAAAAATTTGACATGGGTGATAAATATTTTTTATATTAAAAGAATTAAACTTAAATTTTTTATACCAATCATGCTCTATAAATTTGCATGCTAAAAGTATGTTCCAATTAATTTTTTAATAGAACTTTTGAGTTGATTACTTAATAAATACTTATTGTAGAATATGATTTCTCTAATTCTTCTTTGAATGTCACCAAAAATCATTTTAACAGGCATGAATCTGAATATATATTTGAGTTGAAAACTTTCAAAATTAAATTAGAGACAAATTAAACCAAAACTTGCAATCAAATTGAATTTCTCAATTAGGCGAAATCAAAATTGGTCCAGTTCAAGCTCAAATAAATCCAAATCAAGAGATCGAAGCATATTTGAAAGCTTCAAAATATTAAGTGGATGCTACACTCCTTGGGATGCAATATGCACCAATTCAAAATCATGCTTAATTAAAAAAAAAATTTGCAGTGGAAAAGAAAACGACTATAAATATATCAAGAGTTAATTAACTCCTGCAACCTATTTGTTTAAATTATAAAATAAGGTTTAAATACTTAGAAAAATATTTCAATTTGACACATGAGAACATCTCTACCCAACGTTTTCAGAAAATCAGTTCACTGCGCGCCCCACCCCGTCAGTACTGTGTTGCCTACGCTTGCGCCCCAAAATGGTTGCTGACTTCGTACAAGTCATCTGGGCGTGCTACGGCAACTTGACTCTCCCCCGCTTGCTGCTTGCTGGTTTTTCCATCATCCAATCCACAACAAATCGAATGAAACAACTTCTCTTTCACTACGTGTCTTGTTCCGCTCTCGCTTGCCGCTATCTACATTATTTGATTCTCTTTATTTCTCCTTGACTCCTTCAATGTAATATGCACTAATTCAAAATAATACTACATTAATAAAAACATTCATGTAGCCTATCTTTATCTTATTAGTTGGGAACTGTTTTTTATTTCACTTTTCCTAGCATAGCAGGTCTCTCTCTCTCTCTCTCTCTCTCTCTCTCTCTCTCTCTCTCTCTCTCTCTCTCTCTCTCTCTCCAAAATGGCATGCTACTAAACAATTTCAGTAAAGATGACTATAAACAAATAGGTACATGTTCAAAAAGCCAAATAAAAGCAACAATGGGCATGACTATCAAATGAAAAATACAACAAAATACACTCAAATATGAAGTTTGTAATTGAAAGGCCATAGATATTTACATTTCATCCCTGACACATGCAATCTGAAGCAGGATATGTGTAAATGGACTGCTTAGGTTTCCTCAGCCGAATCTGTCCTTCTCTTCCTTTGTGCCCTGCTTGCACCTCCCTCTGGAACTCAGACCACTCTAAGCTCTTGTTCAGGAAAAGCTGACCTAGTAGAGCCATGTTTGGCCTTATTGTCTTCAAGTTCTCAAAGGTCCGGTGGCCAACCTAAAAACATTATAGATGTTTCATGTGATTTCTGTATTAATAAAACATATGGAATCAAATAGCAGAAACAAGATACTTTGATTTGTCAAAGTTGGTTAATGTTATATTAGTGATTAGAGAAATGATTATACATTTTATGAACTGTGAACTAAAAGTTCTGAAAGCTTTAGGTTTCGTTCGGGACCACTTTTTTCTGCTTCTTAAAACAGCTTTATAGTATAAATTTTTTTTATTTTGTACTAGAAAGTAGAGCCGTGCATTAGGTACCGGTATGGGTACGCCCATGGCCACGTGGGTGAGTATGGGTGGATACTCAACATCAAGGGACAAATCGATTTACATTACTAATCACAATATGCATGCAGTATATTACAATATTCCTTACTACGCAGTGCGTAACATTGAACCATGCCACGAGCACGCTTGAAAGTTTGCAGTCAGAGAAAAGGGCAACAAACCTCAAGGCCGTGGCAGACTCCATTCAAGAAGCGTGAAGAGTGGGTGAGTGTGGGTGGCTATGACATCCCGAAAGTCACCAAAGATGGGCATGGGTGGACAAAGCCTGCCAGCACAAAGCGTGGGTACCCAACTAGGACCCCATATAGGGCTCTGCTAGAAAGTTGCTTTAAGAAGCAAAAAAAAAAAAAAAAAAAAAAAACCATCCCAAATGAAGCCTTAAACTCATATTTCTGTACTAAAATAAACTTACCATGGCATTGTGCATATTGCCTGGGGATGCGGAGATGAAGATGTCGCTGTGCATGCTGACATAGTAATCAACAGCAGCAAGAAGAGAAGCCTTCCCTTCAACCCTTGCAAGTTCCTCTGAAGAAGCAATGCTCTTCTTATCTTCCATCAAGGGGAAAAGCTTGCGGAAGCTTGAGATTCTGGCCTCCCCACCGTAGACCTATAAATAATATTTAAAATCAGATTTCAGAACAGAAAGAATCCATCGTGAGGGAAGAAAATTAGAAGCAGATAAACCTTATGGGAGGCTAGATAAAGGCGAGTTCTGTTGTCGAAGCCCAAGGCTGCTAAGAGTAATCCAATTTCCTCAGGCGTCATTGGGCAGCGACCCTGGTTACGTAGTTCTTCATCTGTGAATTGGGAGTTCATAACCCTTCCTTGCCAAATCACTTGTCTGTACTTAGCTAAAGCCAACCTTTCAGCTTTACCACCACCAAAGTCACAGGCTGAATGAGCTGCCATGTCCTGCAAAGTTGCCAATTTTAGGATCTGCTGCAAAATGTCTTCAATTATAGTCAAATGGAAATACTAATCTACACTTAAACGCATCTAGAGTATTAATTGCACATTCCTAACAACTGTTATTTCACTTAACTAGGTACTTTGATTAAAAAAAAAATGATCAAATGATTCCAAAATTTTTTAAGTGGGACTATCTTAATCCTAAAGTTTTTTTTTTTTTTCGGATTTCTATTTAGTTCTACTACTCATCAAATCTAATCAAATTTGATCATATTGTCAACTTAATCATTTCTTCAGAGAAATTATTTAAGGGGAAATTGTTGGAGAGAAACTTTTCATGAGAGTAATTAAGACATTTAAGATCAATCTCATTTGATAAACCACCTTAGGGAATACTTTCCTCCACCGATCTCCGTTCAACGAATGAAAAAGTTGATGAAAGAACCAAATTGATTCATATTTGATAAACTGAGGGATTGATTAAATATAAGTAAAAATCTCAGATTATAATGGGCAAAACTAAAAAGTCTAAAGATCATTGTGAACATTTACTATGAGAAAAATTAGTGTTCAAAAATACCTTGTCAAACCTCAAATGCAATGTGACATACTTCCCATTCCCATCGTTACTAACATTTTCATCGACAACCTCCTGTATATATTCATCAGAGCGCACATGTTTTGGATATCTGAGACGTTTAACGAGCATTTCTCCCAATGTGTTGACATGAGGAACAAATGCTAATGCCTGAAAGTTGACTTTGCAACGCAACCTCTGAAGGTCACCAGCCATATTGTCAAAAGCAAGGCGATGTGAGAAGGGAGCAATTGCTACAATTCCATAACTGAAGAAACAAAAAAAAAATGAATGAGATAAGTTGGTATACACCATTCCCTTCAGAATAAAAAAAAAAAAAAAAGCTATCAGCCAAAATGAGTTGGCACATGCTGATAAAATTGGACTTGAATTGAGGAAGTATATATTATGGCATCATTTGTGTTATAATATTATATGAAGCGTAGATTTGGGCCAACAAGTAAACTTACCATAAAAAGATTGACAAAAAGTACAAGTTGGACTCGGTAAGTCATACAATATGACAACATAAATAAGAATCAGACTAATAAAAATATTGTGGAAAGATTTTAGCTGTGATATTTTTCATCAATCCATCTTCGAGGCATGAAATAGTTTTGAGTACTACTACGCTTCCTAAAAAATCTACTCAAACTTAAATTGGGATCCACGTTACTTAGGTGGCCCAATAAAAGTAAGATATAACTCAATGCTATGAACTTCTACTTGAAAAGTACTTGGACAATCGAAGTAAAATGAACTGCAACTTTTTAAGAATTTTTTGGAAAGTGAAGCCTTACCCAATGAATCAGCAATCCATATAATAAGCATGATATATACAAGTCAAATGTCGAACGCCACCCAATGATTATTATCATTACGAGGTTATCAACATCGTTTAATAAGCCCAATGAGATATTATTCCATATGTGTCTATCTCATGAATTTAATTAGCCACACGCTAAACCAAAGCATATATTTTAAATTATATATTACTTAAACACCCAAAACCATTTAGGGAGGAAAAGAGAGGCAATTTTTGATGTAGAACTATATGCGTAATTGGAGATTTGCACAAAGATTTTAAGAGCAACTTTAGATTCTCGTTAAAGCGATTGAAACAACAATGTAAAACAATTAAGTAGTTATTTCGCTTAGGCTAAACTACACAAGAGACTAAGCTAGATCAAAACACGTAGGAAAAATAAAACGTTGCATGCGAAGTAGTTTCCAACTTAACCCTAGTTTGACAACGAGATCTAAAGCAAAGAAGTAATAAATCCTACGAATGCTAATGGATGGCAATAAAGGGACACAATCTCTCGCTTTGAACAAATTCTCATGAAGAATTCGGAATTCAAAAGTAAAGAATCAAGAATGAAAAGGATCACCTTCACGGAGAGACGTCGTAGAAATCCCACGTACCTTCCAATGATTGTTCCGTCCAAGGCTAGGCGAAGTTTTATCGAAGAAATGCCGTGAGATGTAAGGTTAAACTTCAAGCTCCGGATGGATCCTCCATCTTCAATCGAAGTAGGAGCTATGCCTTGAGAGGATGGTGAAAAGAGAAAGAGAGAGAGACGGTGGAGAGAGAGGGTGGCCGGCGGGTTATGAGGGAGGGGGAGACGGCTAGGGTTAGGAGATATTAGGTTAGGTGGAAAAGAATTTGCCTAATTCCTAAATCTGAAATTATTCTCAGATTTAAGTAGAAATGGAGGGAAATTTATTGGATTTTGAATTTCAAATAGCATGTATTAAAGTCCCTTAATGGAGCATTAAAGGAGGGGGCCATTAAGGGGGGCCGGCGGCTTGTGTAGGGGATTGGGAGTGAGGGGAGAGGAGTTATGTGTTTCCTAATTCGCTTCGCCAAATTAATAATAAAAATTTCAAATCCGCTCAAATTCAAAATTTGAAATTTGAAATCTCATTAAAAACTTTCCTAATTTGGCGTCGGGCAAATTTGGAAACTTCCACCTTGAATTTCAGAATTTGAAATTTTGTGGAGAATCAATGAGGGGATTAACAATTGGTGGAGAAAAAGTTTGAAGGGGAAAATACAAGGGGAGGCCGGCGGTTCAGGTGATGCCGGCAGGATGAGGGGGAGTGGATCTTGAGGAGGTGGTGAGGTTTGGCTAAGGGCAATTATGAAAAGGTTGTTGGAGGGGAGGGTGGATGGCGGTGGGCGTGGATAAAATAAAATAGAGAAAGGGAGATAAACCAAGAGTCACCGGTGGCGACTGTTGGGTACGACGGGTGGCCTCTCCTAGGCTCCACCAAGCTCACAACTCTCTCTCTCAAGCTCTCACAAAAGCTCCAAGAAGAAGACAATGCAGAAAAAATATCATATCATTCATTAACCATCACAAGTACAAGAAAAGGGCTATAAATAGCCTACTACAAAGACACAACATGAAAGACTAAAATACCCTCGAGGGGCTACAAGACTCAATCCCTCAAGCAAGGGTAAAAAGGGAAAAGTGCTGAAATAAAATACATCAAAATAAAATGATCATACTAAAATCAAAAATACATTGGGTAAATCGTAGCCGTAGATCTACGGCCACGTCGACGGTAGACTTTCCAACTGATGTCCCCATCATTCTCCCGGGGTGGGAGAAAACTCGACTCCGTCGAGTAAGAATCTCTCTCGTAAAGCTCCAAAGTATCTGGGTCTATCCGCTGCAGCTCCTCGCGGTCTATCCACGTGTCTTCCGATTCAGGTTTTCCTCTCCACCTGATCAAATACCTTCTCCTTCCTCCTTCTTTTGTAGAGATAATGTCATCACTCAAAATTGTGTCCACTTTATCAGCCATGGGTAGTTTGGGAATGGTAGGAAGGGGGGGCAAATTTGGGTTTTCCAAAGGTGGGGTTATATCAGGCTGTTGCAAAAATGGGTTGGGTGGATTGAAATCAGGGCCTTCATAAGCCACTAGATCCTCAATGTTAAAGGTCGGGTTGATGTTGAAATCCTCGGGGAGGTCTACCACATATGCATTGTTATTAATTTTCCTTAATATTTTGAAGGGCCCAGCGCTCTTGGCGTGTAGTTTCTTAACAGTTCCTTGTGGAAATCGTTCCGGACGGATCCGCACCATCACGAAGTCACCTACTTTAAAAGTTTTAAATCGTCGTTTTAAATCAGCATATAACTTGTAATCTTTGTTGCTCTTTTCAATGTTTTGTGCAATTTCCTTATGCAATTCATGCAGATGTGATGCAAATGCAGATGCAGACTCAGAAATTCTATACCTAGAACTCATAGGAATCAAATCTAAAGGTTGTCTAGGCTTAAACCCGTATACAATCTCAGAAGGACTTAGACCCGTGGTTCGGTTGACAGAATTATTATACGCAAACTCAGCAGTGGGTAGGATAGTGTCCCAGTCTCTAATATGATCCCCAACCAAAGAACGCAGTAAGTTTCCCAAACTTCTGTTAACTACCTCTGTCTGGCCATCCGTCTGTGGGTGAAAGGCAGTGGAGAATTGTAGCTTAGTACCCATCTTCATCCACAGGGTTTTCCAGAAGTAACTCGTAAACTTAACATCTCGATCCGATACAATGGTTTTGGGTAAACCATGCAAACGGACGACCTCATTAAAGTAAAGCTTGGCAATGTGAGAGGCGTCAGATGTTTTGGAACAGGGGAGGAAATGAGCCATTTTAGAAAATCGGTCAACAACCACGCATATGGCATCATTTCTTCGTAGTGTCTTTGGCAGACCTAAAATAAAATCCATACTAACGTCCTGCCAAGGACAACTAGGCACAGGTAATGGAGTGTAAAGCCCGGTGTTCTGCTTACGCTGCTTGGCTAGTTGACACGTGTGACACCTAGCAACCATTCTACCAACATCTCTCTTAAGGCTTGGCCAAAAGAAACGGTACTCAACGGCCTCAATCGTCTTATCTCTCCCAAAATGTCCAGCGAGGCCCCCAGCGTGAAGTTCCCACACAAGAAATTCCCTAAGGGAGGTGCGAGGTACACAAAGCTTTTGGGCTTTGAAAAGGTAACCATCATCCAAGAGGAAATCGTCCACGAGGCGGGTGCTGCCCGTGGACAGGGAAGAGTAAATTTCTTTGAAGTCTGGGCACTCAAGATAATCCATCTTCATCTGATCGAAACCCACGACTTCCGTTCTCAACTCAAGAGTAGTCATCATCCGTCGGCTGAGAGCGTCAGCAGCCTTATTCTCGACCCCTGCCTTGTGTCTGAGAGTGTACGTGTACTCCTGAAGAAATTCTACCCATCGGCCATGTCGGGCATTAAGTTTCTTTTGAGAATTAATGTATCTCAAAGCCTCGTGATCCGAAAAGATGACGAACTCTTGCGGGAGCAAGTAGTGCCGCCAGTAGCGAAGGGATTGGATCACGGCGTAGAATTCCTTATCGTACGTGGAGTAACGCTGCCTAATTTCATTCAGCTTCTCGCTGAAATATGCTACCGGGTGACTCTCCTGGGAGAGGACTCCTCCAATTCCGACCCCCGAAGCATCGCAGGTCACTTCGAAGACTTTAGAGAAGTCAGGAAGTCTCATCACTGGGGCTTCCACCATCCGTTTCTTAATCTCATCAAATGCTCTGGTGGCAGTCGGGGTCCAATGAAAATCACCCTTCTTAACAATCGGTGATAGGAGATACTATGGTGCTGAAATTTCGGATGAATCTCCTATAGAAGGTGGCTAACCCGTGGAAGCTGCGAACTTCCCGGATGTTCTGAGGAACGGGCCAGTCAACTATGGCTCTAACCTTCTCGGGGTCGGCAGAAACACCTTGTGCAGATACAATAAAGCCCAGAAAGATGACTTGGTCCACGAGGAAAGTACATTTCTTAGGGTTGGCATAAAGCTGTTCTTTCCTCAAGACATCACAAACTTGCCTAAGATGGTCAAGGTGCTGATCAACAGATTGGCTATAGATAAGTATGTCATCAAAATAGACGACAACAAACTTACCCATAAAGGGGCGCAACACCTGAGTCATAACCCTCATAAAAGTGCTAGGGGCATTACTCAGTCCAAAGGGCATAACTAACCATTCATAAAGGCCATCTTTCGTTTTGAAAGCGGTTTTCCACTCATCACCGGGTCGGATCCGGATCTGGTGGTACCCACTCTTAAGGTCAATTTTGGAGAATAAAGTTGCACCCGTCATCATATCGAGCATGTCATCGAGTCTTGGAATAGGAATCGATATTTGACGGTGATCTTGTTGATAGCACGGCTATCAACACACATTCTCCAAGTTCCGTCCTTCTTAGGTGTGAGAAGGGCCGGCACCGCACAGGGACTAAGACTCTCCTTAATGAAACCTCGTTGCAGTAACTCGTCAACCTGCTTCTTAAGCTCGGCATGTTCCGAGGGGTTCATGCGGTAGTGGGGCAGGTTTGGTAGGGAGGCTCCAGGGACGAAGTCGATAGCATGCTGAATATCTCTAAGCGGTGGTAACTGATCGGGGAGATCATCAGGAAAGACATCAGCATACTGCCCTAAAATAGGCTGTACCTCCTCAGGAATGGACTCGTCAGATTCAGGGGAAATCTCACGGCCAACTAAGGCAAACAGAGGGGCGCCTTGGGAAACTTCAGTAATTAGAACTTTGGCGGTGACAAGGTTCACCCCCTTTTTGGATTTGGTTGGGTTGGATTTCGTGGTATCCGTAACCCGGGGTTGTGATGGCAAGAGCTTAATCTTTTTGCCCACATGTTCAAACACACAGGTGTTTGAACGACCATAAATGTGGACATCGTTATCGTAGATCCAGGGGCGACCTAGCAAAATTTGTCCAACATTCATGGTCAACACATCGCACCAGACATTCTCTTTGTAAGAGGCAAAGGAGATGGGTACGTGGCTTCGTTCCTTCACCTCCAAGGCGTTGGAGTTTACCCACGAAACCTTATACGGGTTGGGGTGAGGAACGGCAGACAGACCTAACTGGGATACCATGCTGGAGGAAACAGCATTAATGCAACTACCACTATCCACAATGACTTTACAGTTTTTGTCTTTGATTTTGGTGTAGGTGTGGAAAATTGTGGTCCTACGCCAGTCATCGGTGGGTGTCGGGTGTGATAGTGCACATCTCACCACGCAGATGGGAGAGGTATCCGCCTGACGAAGGCAACTGAGGACCGCAGTGTCGTCGTCCTCCTCGAAGTATTCGCCTTCTTCCTCCACTTGGTGGACTTGATCAACCTCAGGCTCGAGATCGTCCTCAGTTACTTCTTCAACGATCGAAACCTTATAAGGACTGGAGCACTGAGAAGCGATATGCCCATACCCCTGACATCGAAAACACTTGGTCCCGGGACTGGATCGAGGGGCATCCGTGGTGGGAGGTTTACTTCTAGAATCGGATCTAGGTGCAGGTGGACCCGTGGGTGGTCGGGTCGTGCTCCCCGGAGTAGGTCGAGAAACCGGAGGGTGCGAGGTGGAACTACCGGCTGATCTATACGAAGGTCTAGAGTCATGAGATCGACTCGGATGCTGAGAACGGGACTCCTCTAGATCAAGCACTAGGCTGTAGGCGTTCTCCAGAGTAGTGACATTCCGGGCAAAAAGTTCATTGCGTAAGTCTTCTCGCAGTCCGGTACGAAACATCGACAAAATTTGCGCGGGGGTGGTTGAGGTCTCCCCTTTGCAACGAATCAGGTAATCATCGAAGGATGCTATGTAATCCTTGACGGGTTTGCTTCCTTGGGTAAGTCGGTTCCATCTGTCAAGGAGTCTAGGGAAGTAAGACGGAGGTAGATACTTCTGTTTAAGCTCACGTTTCATGGACGCCCAATCAGTAATGGGGTACTCGTTGCGGGACTCCCTAAGACTTTCTAAGTTCGACCAGAATTGGCTAGCCCTTCCAACAAGCTTCATCTTCGCGAACCTAACCTTTCTAGCTTCAGAAATGTTATACCACTTGAAGAAACTATCCATACCTTTGATCCAATCAAGGAAGAGCTGCGGATCTAAGGTGCCATCGAAAGTGGGTGCTTCTACCTTGATATTCTTCATCAAGTGTATGTCGGGGTCATGGTTGGTGTCGTGTATGTAATGAGGATTTCGATAAGGGGCACGCGGGGGCCCATCATCTTGAAAAGTATCATCCCCATACATGGAAGGTGGCCGAGAAGGTGTGTAAAGGGGTGCTTGGTTCCTACCTCGTTCTAGGTTATCAAACCTATCAGTTGTCTGTCGCCGAAGTTCCGCTAAGTCGGACTGGTTCTCTTTAAGTTGCTGACTAATCGCGCCCATTTGACCTACCAACAGGTCTAAAGTCCTGCTAAGTTGTTCCGGGTCCATTTCTAAACACTATGGGGTACTTAGGAGGTTTTCTAGGAAGTGGACAGCAAACCTACAGCAGGGAAAACACTCTATCGGGACTCTAAATGGTGCTGGAAATTCATGGACAGCAAGCTACAAAGATGGGTTAACGTCTTAAATGCAAATGCTGAAGTGGGGAAGTGATTGACAGCACTTAAGCACCTAAACAGTGAACCTACAGCACACTATATGTTGCAGGAAATAAAGTGGACAGCCACTAAACAAAGTGCAAAGTGATTCCTAGACAACTAGACGAGTTAATACTAAGAGGGCAGCAAATATAATGCAAAACCAACACGTATTGCTTACTAAATGCATGCAGAATTTTCTGGACAGCAAATGTAAGTGTTGATTAAAATGTTTTTATAAATGTTATGCGTGCCAAAATAGTTATGCAAGCCTAATTAATAGCCTAGGATGAATTCTAGCAAAAGTATCGCATGCTAGCCATGCTCTGATACCAAGATGATGTAGAACTATATGCGTAATTGGAGATTTGCACAAAGATTTTAAGAGCAACTTTAGATTCTCGTTAAAGCGATTGAAACAACAATGTAAAACAATTAAGTAGTTATTTCGCTTAGGCTAAACTACACAAGAGACTAAGCTAGATCAAAACACGTAGGAAAAATAAAACGTTGCATGCGAAGTAGTTTCCAACTTAACCCTAGTTTGACAACGAGATCTAAAGCAAAGAAGTAATAAATCCTACGAATGCTAATGGATGGCAATAAAGGGACACAATCTCTCGCTTTGAACAAATTCTCATGAAGAATTCGGAATTCAAAAGTAAAGAATCAAGAATGAAAAGGATCACCTTCACGGAGAGACGTCGTAGAAATCCCACGTACCTTCCAATGATTGTTCCGTCCAAGGCTAGGCGAAGTTTTATCGAAGAAATGCCGTGAGATGTAAGGTTAAACTTCAAGCTCCGGATGGATCCTCCATCTTCAATCGAAGTAGGAGCTATGCCTTGAGAGGATGGTGAAAAGAGAAAGAGAGAGAGACGGTGGAGAGAGAGGGTGGCCGGCGGGTTATGAGGGAGGGGGAGACGGCTAGGGTTAGGAGATATTAGGTTAGGTGGAAAAGAATTTGCCTAATTCCTAAATCTGAAATTATTCTCAGATTTAAGTAGAAATGGAGGGAAATTTATTGGATTTTGAATTTCAAATAGCATGTATTAAAGTCCCTTAATGGAGCATTAAAGGAGGGGGCCATTAAGGGGGGCCGGCGGCTTGTGTAGGGGATTGGGAGTGAGGGGAGAGGAGTTATGTGTTTCCTAATTCGCTTCGCCAAATTAATAATAAAAATTTCAAATCCGCTCAAATTCAAAATTTGAAATTTGAAATCTCATTAAAAACTTTCCTAATTTGGCGTCGGGCAAATTTGGAAACTTCCACCTTGAATTTCAGAATTTGAAATTTTGTGGAGAATCAATGAGGGGATTAACAATTGGTGGAGAAAAAGTTTGAAGGGGAAAATACAAGGGGAGGCCGGCGGTTCAGGTGATGCCGGCGGGATGAGGGGGAGTGGATCTTGAGGAGGTGGTGAGGTTTGGCTAAGGGCAATTATGAAAAGGTTGTTGGAGGGGAGGGTGGATGGCGGTGGGCGTGGATAAAATAAAATAGAGAAAGGGAGATAAACCAAGAGTCACCGGTGGCGACTGTTGGGTACGACGGGTGGCCTCTCCTAGGCTCCACCAAGCTCACAACTCTCTCTCTCAAGCTCTCACAAAAGCTCCAAGAAGAAGACAATGCAGAAAAAATATCATATCATTCATTAACCATCACAAGTACAAGAAAAGGGCTATAAATAGCCTACTACAAAGACACAATATGAAAGACTAAAATACCCTCGAGGGGCTACAAGACTCAATCCCTCAAGCAAGGGTAAAAAGGGAAAAGTGCTGAAATAAAATACATCAAAATAAAATGATCATACTAAAATCAAAAATACATCGGGTAAATCGTAGCCGTAGATCTACGGCCACGTCGACGGTAGACTTTCCAACTGATGTCCCCATCAATTTTTATACTCAAGTTTATTATAATCAAGTCATGATGCTCAAAATGAAATTGTTATGCTTGAGTCGAATGTGATGGAGTCGGTTGTGCCTGTTGTGGATTCTGATAGAGAACAGGCTATTGAGCCAACGGTTGGTGTTTTGTTGGATAAAATTATGGAGGACAGTGTTCTGGTGGAAAATGTGGTTGCGGTTGAGGCGGATATTTCATTGTCTCCAAATGCTGTGCCGTTTTTTCCTTCGTCTGTCGTAACTGATCAATTGGCTGTGAATGGGGGTATTTCAGTTGACATTCTGGAGCCGGATAGCAATGGGAGGTTGGTTTCTAATGTTGTTTTGCAGGAGTCGGTTCCTACCGAGGGCGTTGGGTTGGTACAGAGGGTTGATGATGATTTTGCTGTTCGGAATCAGAGTAATGGTGATAATTTGGTCTCTTTGGTGGGGGAAATAAATGCTAATATGGATGTGCAGGGAATGTTGGTTAATTCACAGAATTTGGTTACTGTGCCTGTGAAGCTAATGGAATCCCAAAATTTTTTGGGTAGTAAGTTTAAAATGGGTGTTGGGCTTCAATGTGACTGGTTAAATAATTCTTCGGAGGAGAATTCGGATTCTGAAACATTTTCAGATTCTGATTATGTGTTGAAGATGGTTCCGAATAGATCTTTGAGGGGAGATTATGGTGGGAAATTTTGGAAACGTGGAGGTAAAAGAAGATGATTTGGTTTGCTTATCTTTCTTTTTGCGGATTTTTCGGTGGGTTGTTGCAGGGTGATGATGTGGCTGGGGCTCCCCTCCTCGTTGATTTTCTTGTGGCAACCGTCGATCTTCTGGATGGTCCTTGCGTGGTCTCGAGGATGTTGGCGGTTCTGGCGGATTGCTAAGCCCTTTTTGGATTGGTTTTATCCTTATTTTGTTTTGGTTTTTAAAGCTCCTAGGTTTTGTTTTTAATTGGTGTTAATTTAGTGAGCTTTTGTTTTGTGTGACCTTGTAACCATCTTTTTATTAATGTTATTTAAAAAATATTCAAAAAAAAAAAGTCATGAAGCCTCTCTCTCTCTCTCTCTCTCTCTAAATTCCTTATTTTCCTTTGGCATATTTCTGCCTTTATTCTCTCTCATTCTTCTAATTCGCTGAAACTTCATGAATCCTGTGAGTATGATTCTAGCATAATCAAAATATAAATATGAATCCGACAATTGGAGAAAAAAATATAGAATTATAACAACTTCATTAATTTTGAAGAATCAATTTAATTAAGTCTAAGAAAATCTACCAATAAAGCTATTTTTTAAAGACAAAAAGTGAAGTATATAAGAGCAAAAAAAAGGATTTCTTCATGATTTCTAATTAATCTAGTACAAAAACAAGAATGGTATCGAAATATGTTAAATTTTCTAAATACATGAATAATGGAGAACATCAAACTGTTAAAAATAGTTGTGAATTATATTAACTATAAGGATGCTTACAAATGATATTAAAAGTAAGATACATTGATAAATATTTTTTGTATATGAAATAGCTCTAAAAATGAAATCTACCACTAAAAATAAGAGTAATAGATAAAGCATTTAGAGGATAAAAAATTTAGAATCAATACAACAAAAGATGACTATACAATCTAAAATTTTTAGATAATGTGAAATTAACAATTATTAATTAATATTTTTAAAAGATAAAGCAAAAGTCAGGGGTTAAAGGATTAACCATCTTGAATCTATATACAGAAAAATAAAGAAGAATTTCTAGAATTAATAATGATTGGTTAAAATGAAGAAGAATATCAAGAGTATTACGCAAGAAGAGGATATAATAAAGGCTTGGAGGAGAATTTTATAAAACTACAGCTAGGTCGACAATATAATATGGATTTTGACATAGGAAATTAAAAGATATAACTAGCTAAAATGAGCATGGTGAAAATATAAATATTAAAATTGATGCGTGTCAAAATTAGATGGCAAAAAAAATTAATAATTATATTAACATCTATTAAAGATTAAATAGTTGATAAAAATCTTAGGAAAATTAGGCAAGTCCAATGAACAATTGGTGATACATCGAAAAATGCATCCAATAGAATTTGGTCGCACAATCAGGAAGGAAGAAGAATGTACCGCATGAAATATGGATAAAACGTGTTAAAAAAAAAATATGGCAAGAACTAGGTCTAGCACAACACCTTTTATGTCACACATCATGAAAGAATGAAAGATTAGAATTCAAACAAACTAATCATAAATACTTGTGGCAAGGCTAATAACGATGTTGATAAAGTATTTGTGCAAGATACCTATTCGTTGTTTGCAATATTCATGATATTAAGAGACTAAAGCAAGAAGAACATAAATGTTATAAAAGAAAATAGGCCAAAAAAAAAAAAATGCACTTCTTGGTTGGATCAACATCTTGAAGATCCAATGCCATAGATACAAGTATGCATGCTTCAAAAAATTTAGTAATACTTTGTTAGACCGGTCCACTGGACCGGTCCAGCCGGTCCAGGCGGGACCGGTTCACGGGCAGAAATCGCAAACAGGCGGAGAAAGCTTCCGCCTAGGCGGAAGCCGCGCGTGACGCATGCCTTACGGGACGGTTTTTGGAAGGTTTTTGAATGGATTTTAGGAGGGAAATTGATTTTAGGGATTGTTTAGGAAATTCCTTTTGAATTGTATGCATTAAATAGTGGATTTTCCTATGTTTTGGGTATCTGAAATTTGGCTGAAATTTGAGATCTCGTAGATTTAGGATTTCTTTGGGCTCTAGCGGCGTCTAGAGATTTGGGAGAGATCGATTCTCCTTTCGAATTGAGGATCAATTGTATCTTGCTCTTTTATTCATCGTCTAAGTGGAATACAAGTCTTTTCTTGAGTTTTCTCTCATATTTTCCCGGACAAGTGCTGCTTTCCTGCTGTAAACAGCAGAAATCTGCTGTTTTCCTGCTGTGGACAGCCATTTGGCTGTTGTTGGTTCGCCGATTTTGGATAGGTTGCTTGTGAATACAAGCAATTCCAATCAAATTGGTATCAGAGCATCGATTCGGGACCACCGGCGGCTGAAATTTTGAAATTTCAGCAAGTTTATCTTTTCCAGAAGAAGATTTTTTTTGGGATCCGTTAGAAGAAAGATGGTCGAAAAGAAGGTGGAAGTATTAGAAGGCGAGTTTGGACAACTGAAGTCAGATCTGGAGGGAAAGTTCCTGGAAATCTCCACCAACAATGATAGGTTGGAAGGGAGGTTCGCGGCTTTGGAAGAAATGATGAAGAAACTATTGGAGATGAAGACCAATCTGGAGACATCGGAAGTGAGAGAGACTACTGACGGCCTTGGCGTAGGAGGAAATCCAAACCCAATCCGAGGGAGGAGGAATCCGGAGGTGGAGATTCTTGAAGGGGACAACGACATGCCACCTATAGAGCCACTCTCTAGAGAGGAGATGAGCATGGGAAATGACCGTCGAGGTGCTGATTTTCAGCGTCGAGGTGGTGATTTTGGAGGCAGGCGGGGGGAATATGAAGGTAGTGCAGATTTTGGAGAAAGGAGAGAAGAGTATCAGCGTCGAGGTGCTGATTTTGAAAGAAGAATGGGGGATTATGACGATGAACTCGGATACCAGCGTCGGAGGGAGGACCGGGACACTTGGGGAGCACCTCATCTTCGAGGAATGGGAGGTTATGGAGAGTACCGGGGCAACAGAAGGGATCCGAAGGTGAGGAAGTTGAAGATGTCCATCTTTGAGGGGGAAGATGGCCATGGATGGATATACAAGGTGGAGCGTTACTTTGCAGTCAACGGGTTGAAAGATGATGAGAAGCTGACGGCGGCATGATTGTGTCTGGAAGGGAAGGCGTTGGCATGGTATCAGTGGCGAGACAGGAGGGAGCCTATCCGGAGCTGGAGAGAGTTCAAGGATTGTTTATTAGAGCGTTTCCGAGCCGATGAGGGAGGAGACTTCTATGAACAATTCTTTGCTTTGACGCAGGAGGGGACTGTGGCCGATTACCGGGATAGATTTGAGTACCTGGCAAGCAGATTGTATCACATTTCTGAGTCTGCCTTAGAAGGGAACTTCATGAAGGGGCTGAAACCAGAGATCCGAACAGCAGTCAGGGTACTGGAGCCGAGGAACCTGGGAAAGGCTATGGAGCTGGCGCAGTTGGTAGAAGATCAGAAGAAAGCAGAAAGAGGGGCTCGAGGAAACTGCTCAGGAGGCTCTTACAGGACGACAACCACTCTTCTAGCACCCAAGGGGCCTGCATCAGGCAACAGTAATGAGACCACCCGGGAGAAGCCAGTAGGAGGAGGGAGTGGGGAAAATTTCAAAAGACTGACAGAGAAGGAGATGCAGGATAAGAGGACAAAGGGGTTGTGCTTCAGATGCGATGAGAAGTACATGCCAGGGCATAGGTGCAAGGACCGAACTCTTCAGGTTCTCCTTGTCTGTGAAGATGAAGAAGACGAGGAGGGAGGTGGGAGCAGATCTGAAGAGGAGGAAAAGTTACACCTGGATGTGGCAGAAGTTTCTCTGAACTCTGTAGTGGGATTCATCCGAGTCACACTATGAAAGTGAAAGGAGAGATAGCTAACCGTGAGGTGGTGGTGCTAATTGATAGTGGGGCTACCCACAATTTCATTTCCACTCAGGTCGTCAACCAACTAGGAGTGAAATTGGTGGACACCGGTTGTTATGGGGTGATGATGGGTACAGGAAAGGTGGAGAAAGGCCAGGGAATCTGTAAAGGAGTGGTGTTGACCATCCAGGGGATTCAAGTAAGGGAGGACTTTCTCCCACTAGAGTTGGGAAGCACTGATGTCATCCTGGGAATGAAGTGGTTACAAACCTTGGGGGAAACCAAGGACAATTGGGGAGCACTCACGATGGAATTAATGGTGGAGGGGAGAAAGATGGTTATAAGGGGAGATGCAGGGCTATCCAAAGCCACGAAATCACTTAAGACCATGGTTAAGGACATACAAGAGGTGGGGGAAGATTATTTGGTGGGACTACACAAGCTGGATGTGATCAGGATGGAGGAGGAAGGGGATGTTTCTCTTTCCATGCAGCCCTTGGTTCAGCAATACAGTGAGGATTTTCAATCACCTCAAGGATGGCCACCTCCGCGGGAACACGAGCATATTTTCACCTTGAGGACAAGGTGGATCTTTGGGAGAGGAGTATTGTTAGACCGGTCCACTGGACCGGTCCAGCCGGTCCAGGCGGGACCGGTTCACGGGCAGAAATCGCAAACAGGCGGAGAAAGCTTCCGCCTAGTCGGAAGCCGCGCGTGACGCATGCCTTACGGGACGGTTTTTGGAAGATTTTTGAATGGATTTTAGAAGGGAAATTGATTGTAGGGATTGTTTAAGAAATTCCTTTTGAATTGTATACATTAAATAGTAGATTTTCCTAGGTTTTGGGTATCTTGAATTTGGCTGAAATTTGAGATCTCGTAGATTTAGGATTTCTTTGGGCTCTAGCGGCGTCTAGAGATTTGGGAGAGATCGATCCTCCTCTCGAATTGAGGATCAATTGTATCTTGCTCTTTTATTCATCGTCTAAGTGGAATACAAGTCTTTTCTTGAGTTTTCTCTCGTATTTTCCCGGACAAGTGCTGTTTTCCTGCAGTGGACAGCCATTTGGCTGCTGTTGGTTCGCCGATTTTGGATAGGTTGCTTGTGAATACAAGCACTTCCTATCATACTCACAACAAGTTTTTCATTTTTATTAGCAAATAATACCATGCACGCTAATAGTCAACGATCAAACTCCTTTCACAATTAAGAAAGTCAAGGATAACTCACCAAGCAGATGCTAGACCACATAAAATTTGCTGACAAGCTTAACATGCCATAAATCTGTGACAAGCTCAACACAACATAACATTTGTTGCTTGCTCTAATGCTTGGTTTAAAATTCATGTGTGCAGACATGCAAGTCATTTTGTTAGAGATACAAGCTATAAAGAGTAACTTGAATTGCCACTTCAGCAATCTTTAGGGCTAAATTTAGCTTAACATAATGAAGAAAACTCTCATCAAATTTCCATCAAAACAATTATGCGCTTCTAAGAACCTTCCAGCAAAAGAATTTTCTTCCAACAAGATGTTAGATGAAAATTTCTTAAGATCATTACAATTAACCTTCACAAAGCACGAGAATTTTGCAATTGTTTCTTAGGTTTTAAAGAAATTCCTCCATGTCTCTCTCCCCGCCATGGAGAGGTTTAAATGGGAGTCTGTTAAAAGTACTAGAGAAAATGAAAAATTAAAGATTAATCTTTAACTAACCTTTGAAGAACAGGAAGAACATTCTCTAGGTACCAGTTTGCTGATGCATGAACTGGTGCAGTTTTGATCCTTGTGGTCCTAATGGCAACAGCATAATACTCCCGCGTGCTCCATGCATATTCTGGAGGCAACTCTCTTACTACAGAGATTTCATCCTTCAACACATTAATGAAGTGATCCACATCATAGATTTCCTCAAACGAGCTGCAAAACAACAATGATTTATCAGTATTGTTTTTACTTAAACTACACGACAAATAACTAAAAAAGAGGAAGAAAAACACAGCTTAGCTAGAACTACCTTGAATCTTTCCAAACAGAATTTACTTCAAGATGAGGGATTACTAGGGTTGCATTTAAGATTTTAGCAACAGCAACAGCATCACAAATCTACATAAGAAAACATATTTTATATCTAGTGATATGGTCCATTTTACAGGGAAAAATATTGAAGAGAGAATACAAATGTTTCCATAAAATTTTCATGTCTGTCAAGTGTACACTCAAGTTTCGATTACAAGTTAAAAGACCGAAGAGCCCTACCCCCATCCTTTGCTGGTTTAACCCTCCATCAAGAAACACTTGGATGAATCCACTTGACTTCACAGGGCGTCCTAGATGCAAGAAAAAAAAATCAACAATTCAGAAGTACATTATTAAGATAATAAAATTAAGTCTCTTGCTATGAGGTACATTTTGCCCATATTGTAAACAACAGTTACCAGTAATACTTGCTGATGGAATGCAGGGTTTCCAACCCTGTGGCGCCAAAGGAGCCCAGAGCTCAGACTTCCGCTCATTGGGCTGCAAAGAAAATTAAAATAAGAAACATCAGCAAAGGCTAACACAAGCAAAAAAAAAACAAATGCAGATGCTTTTTCAACAACTGAGCTCACAATTTCAGAAATCAAAGAGGCCTTCAGAAGAGATGCGTGTCTTGGTTTTGGAGCATTCCACTCCTGCAAGAAAAAATCAATTTCTCTTTATGAAATTATGGAAATGATAAAATGCTATTTTAACTGATTGGGGACGGAAATGTGTACATGAAGCTTGTTGCATTTAATCCTAAGATAAAAAACACAGGTCAGCCGCCAATGGGAGATATGAAGGATTATAGTATCTATATAATAACAACAACAATAAGCCTTTATCCCACTGTGGGGTGGCTACATGAATTCTTTTTTCTCTATTGTGTCCTGTTAAGAGTTAAATTCTAATCTAAATCTAATAAAGAAAGGTCATTTCTAATATTTTCTAACCAAATCTTTTTAGGTCTACCTTTATGTTTCTTAACATAAGTCAAATCTAATACATCTACTTTTCTAACCGGGTCATCGGAAGGCCGCCATTTTATGTGATCAAACCATCTAAGGCGACTCTCTCTAATCTTATCTTCCACGGAAGCTACTCCTACCTTTTCAAGTATATGCTCATTTGATATCCTGCCTCTAAGAGTAAAGCCACTCATCCACCTGAACAAGAATTATACTATCTATACTGAGTTTTATTATTATATAAACGGAGATAACTTCAAACATCATTTATAAATAATGTATAAAGCACGGTGTATTCCTGGAATATAAAGCACAAAACAATTTTCCAAGGTAATTGAGGACAGAATTCACTTGGGATTCTTTTATTTCTTTTTCTATATTTTTTACTCTGAAGGCCTGCTTGGTTCAAACTTATTAAACATCTTAGGTCGGCTTAAGCCATATTTCTCATCCAAACACAACTCTGTGTATTTTTTTAAGGCAGTTTACATAGAGTGTGGCTTTTCTTTGCTTAAGAAGAAAAGCAAGGAAAATCTAAGTGCCTGCTCTACCCCACGTAAGCAGCTTGGCGCACATTTGACTCCACAATGTCTCCTCTGTAGCCTTGTCTTCTTCCCTCCCTGGTGTTTTTTTTTCTTAGCCAAGGATGGGTTACGAAATGGTGGCCGGGCCAAAGCAGGAAGGGAGGGAGAACATGGAAGTGAAGAAAATGACAAGATCAATGAAAATGTCAAGATTTTATTCATTAGAAAAATAAGAGAGGACACATTATATTTTTAAGTTACCATTAAAATTCCCTAACAGAATAGAACCACAAAGCCTTACATCTATATGGCTCTCAGGCAACCCTCATTTCAATTCATTCAATTCTAAGTCTGACGCAAAGCCACCACATATTTAAATGCATTCGAATACAATTATTTGAAAAATAAAATAAATATATAATTCCATGGAGAGGGAGGGAGGGATTGGCTACATGCTCCTTTAGTTTAAATTTAGATTTCCTTTTGTATCCTTGATTTGTGTTATTCCTCCATGAGCCATGTCTTAGCAGGCCGCATGCTTCAAATTCCTTCTAAAATTTTGAAGTCTTCGGCCATGTCTTTCTATGGAAAGAGAGTGGTTTTTCAATTAATCAATTAATCATGGAAAGAGAGTGGCTTTTCAATTGATCAATTAATCAATATCAAGCTCCTTTTGACATCCATGGCTCTATTTGAAAGGTGCTACGTTCATGAAGATTGCAATTCTTGCCTGATTGGCTAAATTATACATATAAGGAAGAAGGTGAATTTTGGCAATGCTTGAAGTGTCCTCCTTTGGTTGGAATTTCGATGCTTCCTTGATCATGCTAAGCTCACATGAATGGATCTACTTTGGTTGGAATAGTGATGAAGCTAGTTATCAAACCATCTTAAATAACATGATTATAACGATGACTATCTTCTTACTTGTTCTCTTCAGTTTGGAGTTGGGTTTTTTAAAAGGCTCTCATCTTTTCATCTACGAAACCATTCTCCCCTCCTCTATAATCTTTGAATCTTCTTCCTTGTCCAAGTATGATTTTCGGTATCGGCATCCTCATCTTTTGATCTATTTCTATTGATGCTCTCTTTGGCAATGATCTTTTTCACAAGCTAGGAGATTCTTATATGCGACTATAAGTTATGATGTAATGGTTTTCGTAATTAGTTGATTAATGCATGAGTCAATACTTACTCTGCCATCTGCAACGCCAAGGCATTTTATTACAAAGGACTTCTTGTGAAGCCTCAAACTAGTATTCAATGGAATGAAAGCTAGTTAATGGAAAATAGTTGGCAAAATTTTAGACAAATTCTATGAATAGTGACTAAGAACCAACAATAGTCATTATATTGCACATCACCGTAGTCAAAGAACACCACATTTTTGTTACTCTTCTAGAAAGATTCAAAGAAGAGTACTACTTCTATTGCAATGTTCTTCTTCTCAGCATATCCATAGCTTCATCATGATTATTTTGATATAAAATGTTGTATTTTTTCCATCTTTTAATTTGTTTTTTGTTTGTACTATATTAAATGCTTATTTGGTACAATTGATTGCCAAGCCTCAAGTGGTTAGTAAAATATAATAAGGTGGTGATGCATTGTAAGCATATTTGTAATTCATGATTTATGAGCACGTCATGATAGGATTTCAGTATATGTAGCCCTCTTCTTAATTAAATAATGTGAATAATGAGATTGATCACAACATCTTTAACACCAAGCATGATGATGTTATGTGTATGTTATCTTTGAGTCAGAGTTTATTTATCAATGTTCAATGTCATATCTTAAGTGATTAGTAAAAAGTAGGAATGATGTATGAAAGCATGTTTCATATCTTTGTTTACGGAATGTGAACGATGGAATGGTCACACTAGCATTATTCTACTTCCATGATATAATAAAAAACAACAATAAAATCAAGCCTTTATCCCATGAAGAGGGGTTCTACATGAATTTTTTTTATCCATTGTGTCCTATTAAGAGTATGTTTCTCATTTAAATCTAATAAAAAATGTCATTTTTAATACTTTCTAATCATATCTTTTTAGGTCTATCTATACCTTCCTTAACATAGGCCAAATCTAATACATCTACTCTCCTAACTAGGTCATCAGAAGGCCCATGTTTTATGTGACCAAACCATCTAAGATGACTCTCTCTAATCTTATCTGCCACCACTCCATCCTTTTTCTCATATAAAATTAGTTTATGTGTCCCCTTAAAAAAGTTTTTCCGGTTCCTCCGCTGCTATAAACAAGCAATTAACAATTCTCAGGTTTACAAACAAACTTCAGATTCGTGGCCTCTCGTTCTAGCAATCATTTCCATGTGAAACAAAATAAGAGCTAAACAATCCCGACGAGTACCCAAAAAAAACTGCTGAATCCTACACATCGTTAGTTCATCATCCGAAACAAATCAACATAGAAGTTGGAACAAACTCCCAGTTTCCAACAGCTCTGACATTGCCCACTCAAATCAGTCAGACAACTTCATAACGTCATCAAATCAAAACCTTCAAAAGCTCTTAGAGTCACACATCAACGGCACGTAAATAGCGACTCACCGAAAACATGGAAGGAGAGGCATGACCAAGGGGTGAGAAAAGCGCGGGCCAAAATACCGGGAGAAGCATCACAATAAGAGCGGCGTACACCGCCCCCCTCTGCGAATGGTACTGATAGACAAAGAAGTTGATCATCTTCCCCTTTCGCCGCCTCCACCGCCCCCAAATCCTGTCTAACAAGCTCGCACCGTGACTCCAAACCCTAACCTTCGTTCCCGACAAAGTGAGTGGCGAAGGCGAAGTTCGATATCTCATCGACGCCCATTCCCTCTATATCCCCTCTCCGTCTCTCTCTCTCAGTCTCCCGGTCGTGCTGGATAGAATAGAACAATCAGAACACTAGCGGTAGCTTTCGCGGACAGTCTGGTGACTACACGTAAGTGTTGGCTTCTGAATCGCTAACAATGCTGTTTGCTGATTTGCAAAGTGCAGCTTCTCGTTCTTATAGAGTTATCACCGTCGGTCGACATAGCCGTTGGGGCCAACTGGTTCGAGCCGACGGCGACGGTGCATTAAATCCGGTTTATAATTGGATGGCTCTCACTTATTGTCGATTTATTTTTTTTTTTTCACGGATTAATAGTTTGGGATTATTTTATTCTGTTTTAAAGAACTTTTTTACTAAAAAAAAAAAACGTTACAAAATAATAACAAAACTCTCAAATAAAGCTTAAGTTTTAAATTAGTCTTTCAATTATCAATACATCGTCATTTTAATTTTAGAAAATAATATTCCTTCAATTTAATCCTTAGATTATATAAAATTGATCTAAGATGTTCCTTTAAGCCCAAGATTAAGGCTTCGTTTGGAACAGCTTTCTTTCTGCTTCCTAAAACAATTTCTTAGTACAAAAATTTAAATTTTTATACTAGGAAGCTGCTTTAAGAAGCAATAAGAAAGCCGTCTCAAACAAAACCTAAGCCTTCGTTTGAGACAGCTTTCTAAAGCAGATTTCTAGTATAAAATATTTTTACATTATAACTTTTTGCACTAAAAAAATTGTTTTGAAAAATAATAAGAAAATTGTTCCAAATAAAGTTTAAAGCTTCGTTTGGGACTGTTTTCTTATTGCTTTTTAAAATATTTTTTTAATACAACAAATAATTTTTTATATTTTGGAAATCTAAGATTGGCTTTTTTACTACTTTGAGAAGTTATTATAGAGAAAGTAGCTTTTTTAAAATTGTTGCAAAAACAGCTTCCTAGTACAAATTTTTTTTTAAATAGTAAAAAATAATGATCAAATAAAAATTATGATTGAGTTCTAAAAAATAAGGTGGTAAAAAATTTATCTAAAAAAATAATTTGATCATAAACAAATAATTTGGGCATTATTTTCTGAATTTTATGTTATTTTTACTATAATAATTGATCTGTTATTGGAATAATAAATAGATTTTGCTAACCATAATCTCTCAACGCCTTATAATTAATTAGTTAGTAAGTATGCGTGGTGCGATATAGAAATATTAAACTATGTAATCTTTATTTTATTTTTTTGTCTTATCCTCATTAATGGCATTTAAAAATGAGTGATTTCATTGATATAGGAAAAATTCGTACAAAATTAAATAGTATCGATGCAGCCCTTTATCTTAGGACTGACTGAAGCATTAACTACTTGTTGGTAAACTCACCTGCGTCGATAACAACAAAAGAGAAGAAGTAGGGTTAGATATATTCATTTCAATTTTTATCGAAATAATTTTAAATTTATTTTTAGATAAATGTAATAGAAATTTTTATACCATTAATTATATATTTTTATTTATTCATATTCTATAAATATTTTTTCATGATCAATTTATTAGCTCCATAACATATTTTATTAAAAAAAATGATGAGTTATATGTAATTATTTATCATCCTTTAATTATTATTTTTTTCTTTGATGGAGTTTGATTAGAACGACCTAACTGAAGCACATTTGAAAGATTCAAAGCATAAATTGGATGATCAAATTAAATATAAATATAACATGCTTATAATTGAATCGACCAGCTATATGAGACAAATCTAACGAGCCTAAGATTGTTTAATTCTAACATTATTAAAACACTTAAATGCTTGATGATCGTTCTATGATCAAGAGAATCAATACATGTCATCTGATGGAACACTCTCATTTTACCCTGAACCTTTTCCATATTTAAGAGGCATTTCACTCTCAAAATATATAAATAGACCCCCTCTTCCCACATGAAAGGAGGGCTAAGACTCTTGGATGGGGCTAGGACCTTTTCGTTGGATAATGAAGAGAGCTTTGAGGCTTCAAAGAATTCTAGAGTTCAACCCAAGCACCACTACCAACGAACTTATATCGACCATCACCTGGCACCGACCGTCGTCGGACTACTGCTCGTCCACTGACCATCGCTAGACCACCACCCGACCACCAACCTTTGTCGGACCCTTCGCTTGATCGCCTACAGCCGCCTGACCTAGACTAGGCCTCATATCCTCGTCGGACCACCGTGTGTCAGTCGATCACCACCAAATTTCCTGTAATGCCCCAAAATCATATTTGGAAGAATTATCTATTTTATCTTCTTAATTAATCAATCAAAGCCTTTATAAAATCATCAAAATAATAAATCTATATATCTAGAAAAAATAACTAATAATTGTATGCCTCAAAATATTGCACTATATTCATTCTCCAAAAATTAATATACAATAGCTACAAGATAATTACAATTACTATTCTATCATAAACTCCTGCTTACAAAAGAATAAGAGAAAATAGAAAAAAAAAACCTTAAGGATCTCCTTCAATCTCACTCCAGCTGATCTGACCATTCTCTAACCTGAAATAATAAAAATTCACATAATAAGCCAAAAAACTCAGCAGTAAACCAAACTTACTAAAACTTTCAACACAAAGCTAGAATAATCAATATGCATACTCGGTTCAATCAATAAGATCAACCTCATCAATGATCATTTATAATTTTTAAAGCTCAAAATGATCAATAATAAAAGTAAAAAAATAATTACAATGAATATATGAATCAATAACTAGCGTGAGATTTAGTAAATCAGTAAAACACCTGTATTATAGGCATTTAAATATTAGTAAAAAAAATGCGTGTACATAGATGTCAATATTATCAGTCTTATCCCCTTACATCTATCCCATCAGTTATACGCAATCAATGTTTGTATTCATTCATATGTTATATATGTATACATATTACTATTCTATTTATCATTGTTATTAGTATATGCATGCATGAGTATATGGTTCATTAAGGTAGGATATCTAGCTTTAATATGATATTTTTATCATTTTATATATGTTATTTCTTTATATTATTATATTTCATCTTTTATCATTATTATTCTGTGCGGCTTTTAATAATCATTAAGAGTCGTTACTCTCTACTCGTCGACGTAATTCAGACATATGTTACAAGCTACAATCGGCATAACATCACAAACCATCTTTAAAGGAACTCATCGCCACACCCTCATGTGCAGGGAATTATGTTTAGACAACTAACTCATTTTATAGTGTTAACAACCAGTATTTCTTGCGCATACACATATCACAATTAAAAATATAATATGAAATAGTCAATTATGTTCACTACAAGAAAATGTTCCATGACGCAATAATAATGATAAATAAATGATAAAATGTATATAAATTTCTTATTATTTTTAAATTTTTGAAGAAATTATTATTCAAAATTATATAAAAAAAAAATGAAAACGCTCATTAAATTTTTTGAAGAAAATATTTTCTCAAAAAAGTCGTGCACATAATTTTATAGATAGCAAACTCCCAAACGAAAGCCTAACCGTAATGGTTGGGATATGGTGAAATAATAATCTCGTAATAAGATCACATCATGAGATCAATAAACTAAATTACGGAGTAGCGTAAGGACACAAATGATAATTAGTTTAACACCATAATCCAAAACAATGGAAAATTTAAGAGTGTTTGGCGTTATAAAATTCTGTCATGGATTGGCTAATTGCTGAGGGCCACGTAGATAGTCTATCCACTTTTAATCATTGATATTGTAATTACTATATATTATCGAATCAAACAAAGGGATTAAGCAGGTGGCTCTGGGATATTTTGGCGATTTTAGGGTTTTCCGTTGTGCTCTCTGCGCCGCTCAGGCTTCTCCGCCCGGGAGAGGTTGAATCCTCTCCCAGATGGAGATCAGCGACTTCCCTCCTCTTCAGAATCCATCGATCCTGGGTCCGATCCCAGCATCCCAGAATGTTTCCTTTGCAAAGAACCTGGCAAATCCTTATGTGTTTCAAGAAGATTTTTTGGTTTCTTTTGTTCGCCCAAGTCAAAAACTTATCTTTAAAGAAGATGATCTCACCGAAGGCATCTCGGTATGTTCATTTTCGTTGGTCGGATACTCTCTAGGGCCAAGGCCGTATTACGAGCGACTCCTCGCAGCCATGAAAAAGGTTTGGATCTTGAAAGGTTCTTTTTCCTCCTATCTATGGCTGATGGTTTTTTCTTGATCAAATTTTCTAACCAAGAAGATTTTGATCTGGTTTGGTCTGGAGGACCTTGGTACATGTTAGGGAAACCTTTCATACTTCAAAAATGGTCCCCCAAATTCCAACCGAAGAGGGATGAACTTTCTTCTATTCCCCTTTGGATAAAAATTGTTGATCTTCCCCTGGCCCTTTGGACCCCGAAAGGAATTTCTACAATTACCAGTTATATTGGTAATCCTTTATCTGTTGATTCTCTTACTGCTAGAAGAGCTAGATTAACCTTTGCTAGGGTTTGTGTTTCAATTACTAAAGATTCGATTCTTCCGGATGAAATTCTGATTAACATCGAAGGTGAAGATATCATGCTCAAAGTAATTTACGATTGGAAACCAAGTCGTTGCGAAAGCTGTGGATCTTTGGTTCACACTTATGCTTCTTGCAATTCGAATATGAATCCTACGCCTAATGTTTTCCCCCCTCCTAAGACCAAAAACAAATAAAGAAGTCTTAGCCGGAACACTAGACCCCAAAATCAGGTTCCGGAGAATCCCACATCTCCGCAAAAGTTAAATTTGGAAGGTAATAATCCGACCGTTAACCCCCTTCCAATTTTAACTCCTCCGATGGAAAAGAAAATTTCTTCCATGATTCCTAATAATTGCATAGGCAAAGATGCAATTATTCCTAATCTAAATTCTCCTATTGAAGAAGTTTCTTCCTCAGGGCAACCTTCTCTTCCTTCTGTTATCCCTCCAGCTAAGGTTATGCTTTCTAATAAATTCTCGGCTCTTCAAGCGGATGACCCCCCTGGATCAAGAGATGGAAGATACATGCTCTGTAAGTAATTCGCATAATATTAATTTAATAACTGATGTTTCCCCTTCCCCTATCTCTTCTGGTAACAAAACTCAATCGTCCCCCGTCTCTATGCTTACCAGAGCTAAGTCTGCCAAGAAAGGAAAAAATTCTAAGAATTAATGTTTTTTCCGCATATTGCCTGTTGGAATGTTAGGGGTTTCAATAACCCTAACAAGGTTAAAGCTTGTAGAGAGCTGGTTAGTTCTTGCAATCTTAGTATGCTATGCATTTTAGAAGCCAAAGTCAACAATGAGTCTCTCTCTGATCCTTGGTTTGTCAATTCGCATATGCTTTTTAATAATGAAGATAGTACTAATAATTTTGGTTATTCCAATCCTGGCAGGATCTGGATTAAATGGAATCTGCATATCATTACTTTCTCACCTCTTTTTATTGCTTCTCAAATCATTCATGGCACTATTACTGTTGGATCACAACATCCTGTTTATATTTCTGTTATTTATGATGCTAATAATGCTTCTGATAGGAATATTTTATGGGATCAGTTGAGAAACTTGGTTCCGGATCTCTCCATGGCATGGGTTATCATGGGTGACTTTAACTGTTATAGATTTGATGATGAAAAGTCCGGTGGCCATCAGTCCAATAATAGCCAGTTGGGTGAGCTTAACAAAATTATTTTTGATTGTGGTGTGCTAGACATAGCTTCTGTAGGTCTTTTTTACACTTGGTATAATCAGAGACTGGACACTCCCATTCATATTAAATTAGATAGAATGCTTTCTAATAACGCTATGCTTGAGAGATTTCCTACTGCCTTTTATAAAGTTTTGCCTACGCATTGTTCTGATCACTCTCCGTTAATTTTATATGTTTCCAGTTGGGATAAAAAATCATCTAGATTCATGTTTAAAAACTTTTGGATTAATATGGATGGGTTTTGAGAGGAAGTTTTAAATGCTTTTGATAGACAATTTAATTGTAGTACTATTGCTGCTTTCTATAGGTCCTTGCAGATTCTTAAAAACTCTTTGAAAGGTAAAAATTGGTCTTCTTCTTGCTACATCTTAAATTCTATGCAAAATTTAAAAGATAAGCAGCAACGTTATATTGCTGATTTGCAACATGACCCGTTGAACAGGAATTTAAATTTACTTTACAAGCATGCCTGTGACAATCTTAATAACATTAGCAAAGCTTGGTCTTCTTGGCTGTACCAAAGAGCTAAAATCAAATGGCTCGGAAATGGGGAAAATGACATTGGATTCTTATATGCTCAGATTAGATCTAGGAACAATTTAAACATTATCAAAGAGATTACCACCTCTGATGGTAACTTTGATAATCAGGCTGGTATTGCTGAAGCGGTCATTAAGCATTTCAAAGAGGTTTTTAACTCTCCTAGACCTGTCAAGGAGAATGATTTCAATATTCATGTTGGCAACATTATTCCCTCGAATATGATAAGTTCCTTAACTGTGTCGTTTACTGATTCGGAGATTAAAACTGTGGTCTTTAACGGTTTTTCTTGCTCTGCCCCAGGTCCGGATGGATACACGTTTGAATTTTATAAAAAGTCTTGGCATATCATTGTGAATCAGTTATGTAATGCTATTAAAAGTTTTTTCTCTACTTGTCATCTTCCCAAAGGGGTAAAAGCTTCGGCTATTACTCTTATTCCTAAAAGACCGCATGCTTCTAATATTAATGATTTCAGGCCTATTTCTTTATGCAATGTTTTTTATAAAATTATTGCTAAGCTTTTGGCTAATCGTATGAAGTCGATTTCACCTTTAATTATTCATGAGAACCAAGCTGGGTTCATTCATAATAGGAGTATCACTGATAACATTTTTCTTGCCTCGGAAGTGCTTAGAGAATTTAATTTTGCTAGTAATCTTTTTTGCGCAAAACTAGATATCAAGAAGACTTTTGATACTGTTTATCATAATTTTCTGTTAAATAGAATGAGGCAAAAGGGTTTTCCTGATATGTTTATTAATTGGGTTAAAGGATGTATTTCTAATGTTCATTTTTCTATTTGCTTGAATGGTTCTTTGGAGGGGTTTTTCAACACATCCTCTGGCCTTAGACAAGGATGTCCTTTATCCCCCCTTCTATTTTGTTTAGTTATGGATGCTCTCTCTTGCAGTCTTTCTTCGATTTTCTTGGGGAATAATACCACTGCTTTTAATATTAATGGCAACAATTTTAATCATCTAATGTATGCAGATGATTTACTTGTTTTTGGGTCTGCTAAACCTCAAAATGCTACGAACCTGATTAAAATTCTTACTGATTTTGTTGACGCTTCAGGTCTTAGTATCAATTCCACTAAAAGCTCTATTATTTTTTCTCACCATACTATTGATGCTGATCAATTTTGTAGCATTATGGGAATTACTCAGAGGAGTAGTTTCCTTACTTATCTGGGGATTCCTATATCTCCTGAAAGGATGAATGCTAATCATTTTCAATTGCTGTTAGGAAAAATTACTTCTCTGCTTGAAGGCTGGAAGGTGAGATTCCTCTTGTTAGCAGGTAGAGTTCAGTTCTTAAAATTTACTATTTCTAATACTCTTGCCTATTAGATCAAAGGATCCATCATACCTAAAGCCATCTGTAAGTCCATCAACAAGCTGTGCTCCAAATTCTTATTTCATGGGGACATAAATGGTAAGAAAGTGCATATGATTGCTTGGGATAAAATTGTTATTCCTAAGCAGAATGGTGGTTTAGGGATAGCTTCTATAGACTCTATTTATTACAGTTATCACTGCACCTTCATTTGGAATTTGCTTACTCAGGATAGTTTGATTTACTCTTGGTTTAAGAATAAATATTCTTCTCCCTGGAAACCCCCGTTAGCCAAAGCCTCAATATTCTAGAAAATTATTTGTACCACTGCACATAAGATCAAGAATCTTTTTTACTTTTTATATCAATCCTTCCTCTAAATTCTCTTTATTATGGGATCCGTGGATTAATGGGAAAGCTTTATCTGAGTTTTTTCTTGTGCCCTAGCAGTTCACTAGGTTAACCATTCAAAATTGTATAAGGAATAATGTTTGGGCTCTGCCGGATTCTTTACCTGAAAATGTGAGGCATGTTATTTATTCTGTTGAGATTAAAGAGCAACCGGCTTTGGCTTGGGACGGCTCTTTTAATCCTAAGTTTAAAAATTTTCTGAACTCTTATTTTGTTCATTTGGAGGAGGTAACCTGGCATAAATATGTGTGGCACAAGTTTTATTCTCTTAGATATTCTATTTTCACCTGGATGACCATTTTGCAGAAACTGAAAGTTGCTGACTTGTTGATCAAAAAATCAATCCAGTTCAATCTAGATTGCTGCCTTTGCAACAAAACCCAGGAAGATCACAACCATCTTTTCTTTGATTGTGATTTTACCTTTCATGTCATTAATAATCTCATCCCAGACTTAAATTCTTTCTTACTTAGACCTAATTTGCTTCAGTTTTAGATTATCTGGATAACCAGTTGCATTTGACCAAGTGGGAGAAGAATTTCTGCTGACATACGGTTTGCTGCACTGTTTACCATTTATGGAGAGAAAGGAATAATCGCAAATTTTCTAACAAATGGAATTCTCCGGATAATATTACTATCATTATCAAGAACGCTATCCGGGTCAAAGCTTGTAGCTGGAAGCACTTCCACCAGTTAATTGAGAAATTTCAGTTCTGACTGAGATTTCTATTATCTACTTGTTTATCCGCTTTGTTTGGATGGAGTTGGATCTTATGTCGGCTCAGATTTAACCTTTAGTAGCCTTAATTTTGTCTATTTGGCTTTATCTGTTCTTTTCCAATTTAACTAGGACCCTTTCTATTATGTTTTAGTCTTTCTTCTTTGTAAGTCTTTTTATGTACCTTTTTATCTTAATAAAATGGGCTATGCCCCGGTTTACCAAAAAAAAAAAACTTACTATATATTATAATCCCTTAATCTATGTGGTTATCTTTATTATCAATTAAAAATCAACATTAATTTCAAGTTATTTCAACGATATCTAATTATGTTATAAGAACAAACTTTAGAACAATACTATTATGTCACCAAAAATCATCTTGATCACGCATGAATCTCAAAGGCACATTTGAATTTGAAACTTCCAAAAATAAATTTGAGACCATCATAATTTCAATCTCAACAAACTTATGGTCAAACTGGATGTCTTGGCAAGACAAACCCAATGACACAAAAATTGATCGAATTCGAGCCAAAATGGGCCCAAATCAATGGCCTAAAGTATATTTTAAAACTTCAAAAATCGAATTGGATGATCAAATGATCTCTAAATATGTCATGTTTATATTCAAATCGAGCGACTCGACCAGACGAATCCAACAAGTCCAAGATTGCTTAATTCTAACATCATTAAGGCACTTAAATGTTGAATGAACGTTCTATAATTGAAGGGATCAATATGGATCGTTTGATGACGTACTCCAAATTTGCTTTGGATATTCTTCCTACTTATAGAGCATGCAACTCAAAATCTATAAATATAGCCCTCTCCCAGTATGAATGGAGTTTTTTGGAGGAGGCTTAAACCTTGGGGAAGAGATCAAAAGAGCTCTTTGGCTTGAAGAATCTCGGAGCTTCATCGAGGCACCATTGCCAGCAAACCCTCAATGTCAAGCCATTCCCAAAGGACTTTCACCTACCTACAGTTGTCCAACATCCACCTAGTCGCCATTGTCGGACCTCAAACAAAACATTGTTGGACCCAAATACATAATTTTTATACAGTTTAAATCATATAAAATTTAATAAATTCTATTTTGCGTGGTGAAATTCATAAATATTGCAGTCAAAATATTCAGGATAATCAATACATTAATATATAAAAAGTTGTGCGGTAAAAATTCAATGAAGCAGAAAAAAATACAGTAAAATCTTTTTTGAGGAGAAGTAATGGCCAAAATCAAAACATTTGAAAATAGAGATATGATTAGAATCACCTATTCCGATCTGAATAATTTTTGTAAAAGCAGCAAAACAATTCGGAGACAAAAAATTCAGATTTCTTTTTCTCTCTCCTCCTTCACAGAAAAAAAGAATAATTATAACTGTTGTAAGTACTTAAAAAAAATAAAAAATGGGCTTCAAGCCTAACGCCACAACACTCCAATTCAAATAGAAAATTTTTTTTTAGAAATTCAAATTGTTACACCTATTATGGTCCCTCCAACCTTCGTCACCAACTGACTACAATCCCTTCAACCTTGGTCTCATAACTATAGTCTCTCTAATCACCATCGCCCGGCTACGGTCCATCTGAGCTCTATCGCTCGACTACGATCCCTTCGACCGATCGCTCAGTTACGGTTAGGGGTGTCAATTTCGAGTCACGGGTCGGGTTCGGGTTTAACCCGGAACTGACCCGAATTAAAATGGGGCGACCTTAACCTGGCCCGGGTATGTAAACGGGTCAAAAATTTGAATACGGACCCGATCCGATAGGTTGTCGGGTTGACCCGACTCGACCCGGGAAGGCGGGTTGCCTAGCGCGCGGGCACTGACGTGTGGGCAACTGGGCATGGAAGCAAGCGGCGGGCGTGGTCACGTGGGGCGGTGCGTTGGCAGGGTTTGCGGGGCAGGTGTGCGGGGCAAGTGTGCGGGGCAAGTGGGGTCGCAGGCAATCGCAGGATTGCGCGAGTAGTAGCGGGAGCGCAGACAGCCGCACGAGCGGGTGGGCACACGGGCAGCCACGAGGGCGCGCGAGCAGCCGGGAGGGCAGCCTCGGGCGTGCTGGTAGGGGGCGGGCAGGCCTGCGGGCACGCGGGCAGAGGGCGGGCAAACGGGTTTTCGAGTTGACCGGCAACCCGTCGGGTCAACCCGAACTCGACCCATTTTTCAAACGCGTTGAATCCAGGAACTCGAACCCAACCCATTTTGGAAACTGGTCGGGTCTAACTTGAAAATTCTAGGTCGGATTCGGATCGTGTTTTCGTCCCTAAGAATAAACTCTGGTGGAATCATTTCAACTGTGTGAAGCCTTGTTATTTTTCATGTAAAAAATTTTGGTGTCTCTTATGCTTTACATCATATATATATATATATATATATATATATATATATATATATATATATATATATATATATATATATATATATATATATATATATATATCTCTCTCTCTCTTTCTCTCTCTCTCTCTCTCTCTCTCTCTCTCTCTCTCTCTCTCTCTCTCTTATATGTATATGTGTTGAATTTTTGTACAAAATTAGGATGTTAAACTCTCTATATCTCTCTGTCACCGTAAATGTTTTGGCACACAACGAGCACAAATGTGCACATATTGACAATCAATAAATAATCTCAAAATAATAAGATAATTAAATTCATAGATTTCATGGCCAATTTTTTTCTAAGAAGTTTACAAATGATTATTGGATCTTTATATCGATAACCCTAGAATGAAAAAATAACATAACTTGATCTAATTAGAATAATCTACCATGCACGCAAAATTGCAAAAGTTTGCTCTTTCTCTTAATTGGAGAACACAAGTTAATAAAATATTGAGCAATAGCCTAACATTCTTTAGTTGTTGTAGGAAATGTTGGATAAACAACAAAGGGTGATGATGATGATCAAGAGATGACATTCAAATGATGACAATCTAATTATGAAAGATAAGTGATGACAGTTGGGCAATGATGATTGCACGATGGACAAATACTGATGATAGATGGTTAATGATAGTCATGCAATGATGACGGAGCAAGGAGTTTGTGACAGCTGTTTGATAACAATCTTTGTTGATTGTAAACATCAACATTGATTGGTAGATATGGTTCTATACTTCCTTATATTTCTTAGCTCTATCCAATTTTAAATCAAAGTCCCTTTCATGCAAAGAAAGATAGTTTATTTGTAATTATTTATAGTATATTGGTAATTATAATCAAAATATCTAAATACTCCATTTGACCATTATGTTCATTCCCTCCATCATATATGATTCTTTTAGCATTAAATGCCTTAATGGCCTTCGATTTGAATGATCCTGGAGTTGTCTAATTCCTCTCAACTAGATGCTCATTTTAACTATATGCTTGCAAGATTTGAAGTTAATTTGACCCATCAAATAGTACTGCTAAGATATTAACTATACTTTAGTGCATGATTTAAGCTCATTTAAGTGGAATAAAAAATATTTTTTGATATTGTCAATGGATCCATCTCATTGAAACGTTCATTTTGATTCTAAATTTGTTGAAGTTGAAGTTCATATGGTCCTAAATTTAATTCCAAATTTGTTTAATTTAAATATTCTATCAGGTTCCATATTTGCTATCATGAATAAAAATTTGTCCTATTCACTAGGGAGTTGGATGTTCTCCAATATTTTCTATAAATTGGCGATGTTATGAGCTAGCCTATTCTCCCTGCATGAAGAATTGTATTATGTTATTAATAAGACATTCATTGAATTCTCATTGCTAAGAAGCTTACTAATTTTGAATGTCAAAGCTTATAAATAGCAATGGGTGATATATTTCTTCAAATCTACATTCTTCTAAGAATTCTACATAAGCTAAAGCAAATAGACAAGTCTAATTATATGACTATCATACTAATATTATTTTTCATCCATCGTACTATTAATATGACTTTCAAGTAGACAAGTCTAATTAAGAAATATCAATCATTAAGGTCAGTATTATATTTTTTTCATTCTGATCAGTTCACTAGATCTCATCAAAATGAATATTTAAACTAGATCGATTCATAAATATTACTCTTATGAAATTGATTATCAATCATGGCATGCCAATAAATGCCATGTTGAGTCACTTAACACCCATCTTGAACAATTTCATAATTCACTTAAAAAGCCCAATATTATAATCAATAACTTTAATAAGTCATTCAAGAAACCAATATCAATTTGCAATAATATGTTGAACATTCAAAGAACTCAAAGTAACATTAATTAATAGAAGACATAGAAAAGTTGATATAAGATTTCTTGGCAGTGTAAATTGAACAAAACTCATATATACTAAAGCCATATATATGATCCACAATACTCCAAACCAATTTATGAGCAGCTCCTTCAGCTAGAAAATTTAAAGGGGATTTACATGTGTATATAGCACTTAATATTATAGAATTTATATATTTAATATTTAAATTTTATTATGTATCTTGATAATATTCAAATTTTAAAATAACACAACAATTAACAACCAGCTTCATTTAAGGTTCCGTCACAAAAATATATTACTGATCATATCACCCTTCATCGGCGATTGAATTCCTCATGTTTCAGATAATGATAGTCATGTCTTCATTTGCATGTGAGATCCCATTACCCGTCGCTAGCTCACACATCATTGGTTTTGTGAATCCCAATCCTAGCAAAGCCCCGTCATGACTATTATAAGCAAAAATCTACCACGATCGACTTCCTCATCTCTTCTTTGTCATTCTACGAAAACCCATCGTAACTTTCTTTATAATTGAGGGTTTGATCACGGCTATGAACAAGAATTAACTATATGTTATATTGCATTAATAGTTAAATTTATGTAGTAAATATGTAAATTCTACAATTTTGATAGCTATGTATATACATAAAAAGAAGATAGAAGCAAAATAAAAATGAAATTTTATGTTGTGGTTCCTTTCTAAAAGCTTTTACACACCTTTTTGCTTATATTTATTACTTACTAATCCAAATCCATGACGTTGAAGACCAAATATTAAAGCAACTTTAGATTCACGTTATGAGCATGTAGAGAACACTTGTAGTGTACAATTTAATCATCCTACTAATTCCCAACCACTCTTCATGGGAATTTTAGGTCTTCTAATTATATAAAGGGGCTACCGTTAATTTTTTTATTAAAAAAGCTCACAAGACAATCTATTAATAGCACAGTTCTTGCAACTTGCAAGTCTTTCTTTTCAATGAAAATAACTTTAGAATAGTTATTTGCTAAAGGGCATGGAACAAAATCAATAAGGCTATAATGTAAATTAGAGATTTATTAAGGTTTAAAGGATGAATTGGTACGGTGATGTCACGACCCAATCCGACCAGAATATGTCATATCGTGTTGAGCTATGACAGGTAAATCCCAAGATCTAATTTTAGAATTGCTCTCTTTACATCGTTGCCTTCAAATTATTTGTAATGGAAGAATCTTTCTAGTCAATTTATGCTTATACTTTGCTTATATTTATGAAACATTAATCATTATTTAACTTTATATTTTTTTTTTGAGACATTTAGCTCAATTAAGATAAATTCTCGCACACATCACATATGTACAATACTCCAACCTAATGAAGAAAACTCACGATGCACAGCGAAACTAAAACAGAGAAATTAGAAGAAATTTTAACATCTCATTTTCCTTACCCTTCCTGTTACAATTATGTCTATATATATCTAAAGAAGACCAAATGAACGGTCCAGATATGACTACAACCTACGGTACAGATTTTCCATTTATTTCGTTACAACATTGCTTTTATCTGTTAACACCTAAAACCTCTTGGTTGAGAGTTTTGGCTATCATAATGAGTTGTATATACAACTTTATAATTATAATCAAATTCTTTTAACATCAATTTATATTTACTTTAATATTAGAGTATCATATTGAGTCAAGAAAATGAGATTGAGCCAAAATATAAATTAAAGTAATTTTTGCAATTTATTTCTATTTGTAGGAGAATTTATTTTGTGAAGAGTCTGGACGGTTCACTATGTACACATATACGAACGGTTCTTCCTGTTCAAGTTCCACAATGAATAATTTCTCCTATTTATAGAAGCTTATATTATTTTTCGCAAATTATAACAATGTTTAAATCTTAAGCATATCAACATATAAACCACAGTTAAATAGGTCATTGGCGTCATCTTCGTGTTGTTGATCCAAAATGTGTTTACAAATTGGGGCCTGCAAAGTTGGCCCAAGCCCACAAACAACAAATCCGACCACGTATGGATTTTAATTCAGCAGAAACACCACAATAGCAAATTACATGGACAAAATTTTGTTGAAGAATATATTAACATAATTTGTGCAATTTATGTCGCTGAAAATTCTTTGAATTTATATTGACATTAATACTTATATAAGATATTAAGAATTACTACGATCATAAGTCGGAATTTTGATGCATATATTAGCTCTAGAATTATTATAGTTATCCAAATAGGACGTAACATCAATAAATTATAATTGATTTAATAAGTCATTTGTAGTTTCACAACATAAAATAGTTCATACTTATGCATGCATGACTTAATCTTTGAGACAAATATATGACTACTAGCAGGATCAACCATGTATATAGTACAACCTCTATACAATTATGATCTCACATCCGTAATAACCATTTAAATGGCACGAGAGAAAAAAAAACTAAAATTGCACAGAGGATAAGACAATATCACATTTGAATTAAGCAACTCAAGAAAGAAGTTAATGACTCTAAGGCCCATTTTTTTAAATGAGTCATATTTACAACAATATAATAAGACCCTAAGACGACCGCCTAAGAAACGAGAATGTTATGAGATGATACTTGACGTAAGGGGTGGAAGGGTCTCATTATATTAAGCATTCTCCATGCCTTGAAGAAGGGGTTGGAGACTACCCATTGAGCATTGTTGAGCGTTAATATCACAAATGGGGGTTCACATCGCAAGCAACAATTATAAAGTTCATTGACGATCTCTAAAATATTAAGAGGGTCATGTAAATGAAAGGACTGTTATTTTGATGTTTGGGCACACAAAAGTAGCTACTAATCAATAGAAGAAAAGTCCACGATAACTCAAGTGCCATAAATAGTCGCTAGCTGAGCTACATCAGCCAACCCAATAACATAACTAAAGATTAAAGATTTAAGCCAAATCCAACAAAAAGCGAACCTTAACAAAACATGAAGGAGTGTTGACAGCAAGATGCAATTCTTTTGATAATACATGTAAGCTCAATTATAATGTGCAATTAGCAAATTCGATTATTCTGTTATAACTAACAAACCTAACCCGTAAGCATAAGGTTGCTTCATTTGTGTATGAAAACATAACAACTTATATGCATCTAGATGCACGGGATCCATCTCGCATGAAGCAATACATTATGTTGAAAACTAGGCACAATCATAACCATTTTAGTCAAGTCTTACATCTCACATGACATCGAAGGAAAATAAGAAATTTACGTTGAAGCAACAAGCATGCATATTCTTATGGTTAGCATAGTTCATCATGGCATGCATGTTCGTCGCTAGGAAAATGTTGAACTTATTTCAATACAAATTAAAAAAAACTTGTCCATCCTGATGTAAATTATCTCAGGAATATTATGTGATGATCATAAAAATAAATAATACTAAAACATCTCTTCAAAATGTAAAAAACAACAAAATAGAAAAAACCTAACTTTCCTCCTATCTTAACACTTAAAATTGTAATTATCTAATTAAATGTTCGCTTGCCATCTAAATCATGTCATAACTTCTTCGTCTTCATATGACGTTGGTCGCATTGCACCTTGGCATATTGTTGACCGCATCACTAACTTCATACTTTGGTGATCCCATCGATGCCCTCCATAACAAAATCTTAATGCTCTACTCTGTGGTGGAAGCTCCATCCCCATAGGGAGGGAGAGGAAAACAATTGAAGCACCTTTAATTTCCTTGTCTTTAGCTCATCGCAATCTTCCCTTCGTCATGATCTAGGGTGTTGTTGTTAACAGAGCTAAGGAGAGTGGTTGATTATGTAAATATAAAATTTTTGAATGTTATGTATATAAATCCTTTTTTACAATTATATAGTTGAATAAGTATGTAAAATTTCACTAAATATTATTGAACAAACTTACAAAGATGACTTCATTATGTTCCAAGTCATAACAAAAGCATATCTACATCTTATTAATATAAATAAAAAATGATGAAGGGTATTTAATTTGTTTAAAGCTTGATGCATTATGGTATTTTGATAATAAAGAACAATTGTTTTAAAATTTAATAAATAGTAATAATATTTTACTCTACACTTCAAATAGGATAATTAATTCTAATTTTATTTTTGAGCTTTTGAAACTCTGAAGTTATTATTAGGAATTATTTGAAACTTTGATAATATTACAAAAAAATTTCATCAAATTTAACATATTGTCACGCTCATAACAAACTTTATTAATAATAGATTTCATTAGTAATATGATATTTTTAAGAACTATCGCCTCAATCTCTCTTTTGATACGAATTATTCTTCTTTGGAAAAAAAAAAAGCATTAGGAGGTCAAATACTTGAGCTAGTTGAATGATTAAAAATATTAAATATCTTTTTATATTAAATAATTCAAATTTATTATAAAATGTTCTAATTATTTCATATACTTTTTTAAATCCTATTATTTTCATGAAATATTTTAATTTTGAAGATTTATATATATTACATAAAATAATCGCCTATATTTATTTTATACTTATAAAAAAAAATCCACATTCCTTTTTCAGGAAATTAAATACTCTTAAATTACATCAAATTATATGGTTGAAAATGGATTTTATTTTAAATAAAATATTACTAATGTTATTTTTATATAATTTAAAACTTTAAATATTGGATAAATAAAAAAATAAATAATTGACATTCAAATACACAAATATGAGTGATATTTAATGTTAATCTACCAATTTTCTATATGCAAGAGCTTTTATCAAAATTTTCACAAGGAGGTGGTTCAAATTGGCTACTAATAAAAAAAAAAAAAGGATTTAAAAGAATATATAAAATAATTAAATATTTTAATAATAAATTTAAATGACCTAAATGTCCTATAAAAAAATTATTATTATTTTTGGGTAAATTGAAAAAATTATTTTTTCACAAGCAAAATCCCCGGAATCCTCACACCTCACACCCTAGGGGCTGTTTGGTAGAATTAAGGATTTCATTTAAGTGGATTTCGTAAATCCTCCAAATCCCGGATTTACGAAATCCTGAGGGGTTAAATCCTGAAAACTGTTTGGTAACATTCATGATAAATCCAGTTAAATCCTTTGTGACTGTTTGACTATTCATTTTAGGATTTAAGGCGGTTAAAAAATTGACATACTACATTAAGATAATTAAAGCACGACAAAAAAAGTTTAAATAAAATATAACAAAATTTTATTAATACTAATTAATTATTTAATTATTATTTATAATATTTTATAATAATTTTTTTTATTTAAGATCATATTTTAATCCTATTAATTATTTTGAAATAACTAAGTATTTTAAATCCTGTTAAATCGAGAGAAGATGTTTTATAATAGATTACAGGATTTAAAACAGTTAAAGATTTAAATTGTATGATTATCAAGATTATTAAGTTCAAATTACTTATTAATTTTTATTACACTATTAATTACCCTATTATATAATTAGTAATATATTTTTTAAGTTATATTAATTAAGCTAATGATATTATATTTAATTATTAATATATCATTACTTTTTAAATTAATTTAAATTAGATAAATATTTTATGTACTAATTATACTATTAATGTACTCTATTATTATTATTTTAACTTATATTAATTAAGTTAAGCAGTAATAACTTCAGAGGCGTATCGGGTTTGCCTTTCATCTTCTCTTCGGCTTCGTTGCTTCGGAGGGAATTTTTATTGCGTCCTCCCACCTGACGTAGAGATACGTCCTCCCACCCCTAAAAAACTCGGTTTTTGCTAGCTATTATTTAGTATTAACGAAGAATATCATCATGTGAAGACAAATACCAAGTTATACCGAGCAATACCGAGCTATACCGAGCAATACCAAGTTTTTTCAAGGAAAAACTAGGTATTTTTTTGTATTGCTCGGTATAGCTCGGTATTGCTCGGTATAGCTCGGTATAACTTGGTATTTGTCTTCACATGATGATATTCTTCGTTAATACCAAATAATAGCTAGCAATACCGAGTAAAAACTGAATTTTTTAGGGGTGGGAGGATGTATCTCTAAGTCAGGTGGGAGGACGCAATAAAAATTCCTTCGGAGGAGGAGTAAATATTTCACGCATCGCTTCTTCGGCTCCTTCGTCCTTCGTGGCTGTTCGACTTCGCTCCTTCTTCGACTTTCCCTTCCTATCGGATCGGAAGTTACGACATTTTGATCGGATTCAACAACGGGAGCTCGCTTGCTGTGAAGGTAACTTTCTTCCTTTCGCGCGCTTCTTCGGCCAAATCCCCTAAATCCGCCGAATCAAAGGATTTCGGAAATCCGGGATTTAGAGCGAATCGGCGGAATTTTCCGTCCACGGAGGATTTCGTTTGCCGTGAGATTTGGATTTGCATTTTAGGCCGTTTGGCTGGATTTCGCCCAAATCCGGCCTTAAATCCGCCTAAATCCGCATACCAAACAGCCCCTAATATTTCCTCTCCATCGCTTCCACCCCTTCTCATCGTCACCCGTCACCCGTCACCCGTCACCACCGACTCCAGCATTTTACAGCTCGCACCGTCTTCCTACTTGTCTCCGTTGTCGAGCAAACCGCCATGCCCAAGCTCGATTTCTCAGAATGATATCCGATAGCGAGGTAGTTAAGATGTTGCCGAGGTCGCCGGGGCTGCTTGCATTAACCATCGAGGATAAATTTCGGCCCAACTTGGAGTTTTTGGTGGGGAGATGGGAAGGAAATTTATAGAGTTGAAGTAGTTTCCTCAGTACTTAATGTTCAGAGGGGAGAATTAAGACGTGCCAATGCGGAATTTAATATAAAAAATGTTTCATTTGTGGTGATGGTGAATTTCTGGAGCTGCTTCTTGAGATGCGCTTGAAAGTCTAGGGGCCAGAGATTGTAGCTAAGTATGATGTGAGTATCCTAAGTATCCTTTTTGTTATTTTTTCCCTTTTTTTAATTATATGCTTTCCGAACGCAATATCCATTGTCATTGGAGTTCTATAAGTATTTGTGAAACCATATATTAGCTTTGCTATAAGGTAAACGAATTGGTATACCAATAAGCTTTTTAAATCTACAGAATTTATTGCATCATGTTATGGCTCATGATCAATTGTTTTTAGTTGCAGTTACATTTGATGTTGCAGATTCAACATTCTGGAATTTGTACAACTCCAAGAATGGGCTGTGTAGGGTTGTAAATGTGTCAAGTTGAGTATCTATCTAATCGAGCTAAGCTTTTTTAGTTCTTACTAAGCTCAAGCTTGTTTAGTTCTTAATTTCTTACTAAGCTCAAGCTTGAGCTCATTTACTAAGTTCCAGTTCGACTTGATTGCTCGAGCTTTACTCGATTATTGAGCTCGATTTCTTAGTTTAAATTAAAAATTATTTTTTTAATTTTTATTTTTAATAGAGAGTTAATTTAAAAGGATTAAAAAATATTATATAATGCTAATTTAAATAATTTTAAATATAATATAAATTAATCGAGTGGCTCAACAAGCTTACGAGTCAAGCTAGGCTGAGCTCGAGCTTGAGCTCATTTAATATCTATGTTACATCGATACGGATACGGCGACACGGATACAACATGATATGGATATGGGACATGTCTATTCTTAAAAATACAGGATACGGGTACGGCACAAACACGACATTATAATTTATAAATCATACATAAAAATTAAGAAAGCAATCAAAACATAATATTGGAAATTACAAAAAAAAAAATGACAACAACATCATTTGTATTCTTGTAGCTTATAATATCAAAATATAAGTAAGCATTAAATGTCTAGTACAACAACAAAAACATAAACATAAATTATCTAGCACATGAAGTTTCAACTATTCAATAGAAGGAATGATATAATTATCTTCTTCATTGGTTTGCCTTTGAACTTCTATATCATCTTCAATAAATATCATAGCTTCTAATTCAGGCTCATCAAGTGAAAGATTAATAATTTTTAATATTTTCATATCATCAAGAGACTCAAATCCATCTCGGAAATGAGAGAATCTTGCTCGCAACCACGAAAGTAAATATGACACGTCTTTTTTTTTTCGGATTTCTTTTTGTTTTTCAATGGACACGCGTATCAGATACGCGTGTCCTTTTGAAATTAAATAATATTTTAATTGGATACGGCTTTGGCGTATCCGACACCTATCGGTGGAGTATCGGATGCGTATCTGTGTATCGGATACAGCACGCCTTCATAAATAGGTGTATTGGTGCAGCATAGTTTAATATACTAGCTCGAGTATAGGCTTGAGCTTGAACTCTTTGCTCGACAAGCTCGACTCGTGAGCTCGTTAACGAGTAGGGCTCGAATCGGGTCGACTCACTTACATCCCTAGGATTGTGTGGTAAAGATTACTAGTTTGAAAACCCAGAAGTTCAAAGCTTTGTGCCTTGGAAATACTAATTTAAGGATTTGTCATGCAATTCAGTCCTCTAAAAACTTTAGAGAACTAAAAGTAACTTGAGTAGCAATATAACCAGGTAAAACTACCACATAAACATGTTTATCAAGCCGAGGTTCAAATATATGGATGATCTAGGAGGCTCTCCACTTCATTGAGCTGAGCTAACACTTAGTAATGTTGGCAGGTGAATTGTTAGTTGGTTCATTAAAATCAGGTGCTTTCCTAATCCAGTTTGGTGAGCTATAAGGGTCTCATGGACTCGCATAAACCTACGTCAAGCCATAAAGGGGCTTACATCAACCAAGGAGACTGCAGATAAAGAAGGTACCACCATTTTTTGGTTCATCACATTGGGGTGTCGAAAACCTCATCCATAAGTATGCTGGTAGACCAATGCAAGGGAAGGGGAAAGAGATCAGTTAACTTGTCTATTCTTATCCATTTTTCTTAATTCTCTTCTTATATCACTTTGTATTATATATATTTTTGGTGTTATAAGTTCCAAATCATCTTGTTATTAGATTTGCGTCCTATTATTTATAAATAGGAAGCCATCAGATTGTAATTTTTCAGATCAGGAAGGAATAAATCTAAATTACCTTGAGTCTTTTATAACATTTGATTGACCCACCCTTCTCAGCCCCCACCCCCTACTCTCTCTCTCTCTCTCTCTCTCTTTGGCGCGCGCGCACACACACACAAACCAACCCTTTCTAATACTTTCTAGGTGAGCATTCACTCTCAACCATGTATCTTTTCTCTCATGCATATTCGTAGCACAATTTCCAAGAAGAGCTAGAAAAACAAGAGAGCAAGGATGCCAATAAAAAACAAATCTTGGAGGAAAAGTCAAGAAAGATAAATCTGAAGGAAAATGAAGGCAAGTGAAAATGAAGTATTTTTCAAAACACTCTTAAAAAGAAACTTGAATGATCTTAGTCTCTACATCGTCAATTTCCTTACCCTTTTTTGAAACTAAACAGACATGTGAATACTATATGTTGACCAATAAGTCCAATATGTTATATGAACTACCACAAAATCTAATGCATGAAAAGGAAAACAATATGTGCATTTGCAGTATATCAGTACAACAACAACAACAACATCAAGCCTTTATCCCATTACGTGGGGTCGGCTACATGAATACTTTTGTCATTATTGTTCGACAAATTTTACACTGGCTGTCAATGAAGATGTCATAATTTAGGAACAATTTTCTTTAACTTGAATATAGTTATAGAATTCCAAGTAATAAACAAAGACTACATTAGAGGTGATTATAATATAAGGACCTAAAAAAACTTTTTTTAACTTCTTCAAATACACCCTAACTTAATAGAATGCATTCTGAAAGAGTTGGTTTGAAGCTTACCAAATTGAATTGGATTGACAGCTGGTTTCAGATCGTTTGGTTTGACTGGCAGGCCTGTTGCTTTTTGAAAACTCTGCAAAATACAGATCCTGTCACAGCTTGGACCAGCTTCTGTTCACTGCATACGCCACACGATATTTACCTTTCATTGTATCAGAAATGATACTGGACCGGATACCTTCCTGCCAGGATCCAAGTTGATAACTTCCTCTCATTTTACTCTATCTCTAAAGTTTTACGAGTATTGTTCTTTGGCACTTGCGTTCCAGTAAACTTCTTCATGTAGAATCCAATATAGGGCAGAATAATATTGAATTTGAAGCATTTATAATGGGAAGATTGTTAAATTGTGGAGCACAATTTTAATTCTTAGAAAACATACGACATATACTTAGTTGCATGTTGAGTTATGGCAAGGTCGTTGCAGGGGGTGGGGAGCCCCTCTCCCAGTGGATTAGGAGTGGATCCCTTGAAAGATATCCAATCTTTGTAGTTATTTTATTAAGGGCATTTTGAGAATTTATTATATTTTTGGTTAACTAAGGGTTTTCTTCTTAAAAGGTGGGATGGGTGGTCTTTCTGTTGTATTAGAAGAATTGTGATTATAATTCTTCACAATAAAATTAGAATGAAATTTATAGCGACCTCAATAGGAGGTAGTCATCAATTGAGTGAACTTACATTAAAAAATGTGTTTTTTGTGTGATTATTTTCTTTTCTGTTTTATGTTTTTTCTGGTTCTCTATATTTGAGTAGGTTTTATCTAATTTTCCATCAAAGATAATCATTTAAAATCAACAGGTAATTGTATGTAGATTTCTTAGCTTCATCTACCATGTGATGGTGTATGCGTGCATCCCAAGTAGTATGCCATTCTTCAGCAACCTTTGCTTCTTTAAAATAATTCTGATCGTGATATCAAGAACTAGACATTCTAACATCCAAGAAGCTACAACTTCATTATTTTGTTGGTCTTCTATTTATCGGTGAGGATATTTTCATGAGTACTGATGGTTTATGTGATTTTAACTGATGAAAGAGCCATTGTAATGTATCATAAGTGAAAAATGTCTCTTTTTTGAATTCGATTGGTTAAAATAGAGATTATGGAGCTACCATCTTACAGTGAATGCTAGGAACTTTTAAAATTTGAGAGAATCAAGTTACTTGTATACTATTAAATTGAACTTTTAGATAATGGGAATGGGATGGATACCCAAGTAATTGTTCCATCAATTTGCCTCCATCCTCGTGAGCCCAAATTGAGACAGGCTGGTAAGTTAAATGTTTGCATCCTCCTGTTTGCTTCTTAACACGTGGCAAATCCATATAATTATTTTTTTATTTCAGATTTGTAATAATTCCTTGCTAGGTGCTTCCCTTGTTTCAACTCATTCTCTTCTCTTAGATCACTTCCTTTTGATTACCTTTTCTTTTTGTCATCCCTCTCTGTCTCTCCCCGAGGATTTGGAAAGAGAAGATATGAATTGAAGGTGATGCGGACATCCAACCGTCCATGCTTATCCGAGGAGCTGAAGATCGACGACCGAGATCACTTTGTTTTATTTTAGTTTATTAAGTGTATTTTGATTTAATTTTACAATTTCCCTTTTTACCCTTTTTGTCTTATGTAAGCCCAAGGGGCTAATCTGTCTTTTAATTTCTTTTGAGGCCTATATATAGAGGCTCATTCTCTTGTATTTGGTATGATGGATTAATAAAAAAAAAAATTGCGTTTTGCACTTGTGTTCTTTGGGAAGAACTTTAGTGAAATCCCTATGGGAGGGAGTCAGAGTTTCCACCAGCCGCAGGATGGGTCCGGGCTCGTGGCGTGAAGTCCCTTGGAGAAGGGCAACGTAGTACCCGTCAGCCGCAGGATGTGTTCGGGCTCGCGGTTGTATCTTTTATATTTTGTTTAATTGCTTTTGTTCCTTATTGCTCTTCGTCATTATCTTCATTTTCTTCCTCCTCCCCATCTTCGTTTGGCCGCCGGATTCTAGCCTCACCCGAATGCCCCTCTTTTCCCCGTCCAACACCCACGGCCACCATCCCACCTCTTCATCCCCATTAAAACCCTTGCCTAATGTGGATGAAAGTATTTTGGGACAGAATTCTGAATTCAAATTTGTTCAATTTGAAATTCAAAAAAACTTTCCTAAAATATCATGTTGGAAAAAATTAAAACTTTCCTAATTTAAATCATCTTAACTTTGGAAAGAATTCAAATTTCAAATTCCAATTAAATTGAGTTTGTAATCCTTTCCTAATGAGATCAATTTATTTTTGGAAACTCCCAAATCCCCTCAAATCTGAATTTTATTATAGATTTCTCTCTAATTCTCTTTCCACAATTAGCAACCTAAGTTTGGAAAGCAATTTCTAAATCCCCCTAATTAATTCCCCATGTATGGCCGGCCCACTTCCTCTCTCCAATCCCCTTAATCTCCATAATTACTCTCATTAATTCCCCACCTAATCTCAACCTAAGCTGCCGCCCTTTGTTTTCCCTCCTACTGAATTAAATCCTCCCCATATACTCTCTAATTCTCCTTTCCAAACCTGTCCCAGCCACAACCGTTACCTCCCAATAGTTTCCCCACGTTCTCCTCTCTTATCCCTGTGATTCCTGTTGGCTGTCCCTGTGTTCCAGCAGGTGACGTGCTGTCTTGTATCCCTGAAGGCCATACGTGGTGATCCAAAGCTCCAAATGCTTTATAGAAGCTGTCCAAGCTGTTCCCCAACATTGCAGGTTGCTGTCTAGATTGCAAGGAACCAGAAAACTGTTGTCCAGAACCTCTCCTGGCTTCAATCTGCTATCCTCTCTTTGTCGGCAACCACAACGATCACACATGAGCTTCATGTCCTCCTCCGTTGGTTGCTGTCCAGAATTTCCCAAGTGTCAAAAGCTGCTGTTTGGACCTCACGAGTTGCTCTTCAAGACCCATAGGACTCAATCCTCATTTTTCGTTCTACATCAGTTTGGTATCAGAGCATGGTTGCTCACCCGGGACGCGAACTCGACGGAGTCGAGTTTTTTCCACCCCGGGAGAATGATGCGGACATCCAACCGTCCATGCTTATCCGAGGAGCTGAAGATCGACGACCGAGATCACTTTGTTTTATTTTAGTTTATTAAGTGTATTTTGATTTAATTTTACAATTTCCTTTTTTACCCTTTTTGTCTTATGTAAGCCCAAGGGGCTAATCTGTCTTTTAATTTCTTTTGAGGCCTATATATAGAGGCCCCTTCTCTTGTATTTGGTATGATGGATTAATAAAAAAAAATTGTGTTTTGCACTTGTGTTCTTTGGGAAGAACTTTAGTGAAATCCCTATGGGAGGGAGTCGGAGTTTCCACCAGCCGCAGGATGGGTCCGGGCTCGTGGCGTGAAGTCCCTTGGAGAAGGGCAACGTAGTACCCGTCAGCCGCAGGATGTGTCCGGGCTCGCAGTTGTATCTTTTATATTTTGTTTAATTGCTTTTATTCCTTATTGCTCTTCGTCATTATCTTCATCTTCTTCCTCCTCCCCATCTTCATTTGGCCGCCGGATTCTAGCCTCACCCAAAAGCCCCTCTTTTCCCCATCCAACACCCACGGCCACCATCCCACCTCCTCATCCCCATTAAAACCCTTGCCTAATGTGGATGAAAGTATTTTGGGACAGAATTTTGAATTCAAATTTGTTTAATTTGAAATTCAAAAAAACTTTCCTAAAATATCATGTTGGAAAAAAATTAAAACTTTCCTAATTTAAATCATCTTAACTTTGGAAAGAATTCAAATTTCAAATTCCAATTAAATTGAGTTTGTAATCCTTTCCTAATGAGATCAATTTATTTTTGGAAACTCCCAAATCCCCTCAAATCTGAATTTTATTAGAGATTTCTCTCTAATTCTCTTTCCACAATTAGCAACCTAAGTTTGGAAAGCAATTTCTAAATCCCCCTAATTAATTCCCCATGTATGGCCGGCCCACTTCCTCTCTCCAATCCCCTTAATCTCCATAATTACTCTCATTAATTCCCCACCCAATCTCAACCTAAGCTGCCGCCCTTTGTTTTCCCTCCCACTGAATTAAATCCTCCCCATATACTCTCTAATTCTCCTTTCCAAACCAGTCCCAGCCACGACCGTTTTCTCCCAATAGTTTCCCCACGTTCTCCACTCTTATCCCTGTGATTCCTGCTGGCTGTCCCTGTGTTCCAGCAGGTGACGTGCTGTCTTGTATCCCTGAAGGCCATACGTGGTGATCCAAAGCTCCAAATGCTTTATAGAAGCTGTCCAAGCTGTTCCCCAACATTGCAGGTTGCTGTCTAGATTGCAAGGAACCAGAAAACTGCTGTCCAGAACCTCTCCTTGCTTCAATCTGCTATCCTCTCTTTGTCGGCAACCACAACGATCACACATGAGCTTCATGTCCTCCTCCGTTGGTTGCTGTCCAGAATTTCCTAAGTGTCAAAAGCTGCTGTTTGGACCTCACGAGTTGCTCTTCAAGACCCATAGGACTCAATCCTCATTTTTCGTTCTACATCAGAAGGTTAATTACCATTGAAAATATCTTGTGTATGCTCTCGTTGTCATTCTTTTGGTTGTTTGTAGGACAACTGTTTTATTTACTATTGAAAATATCTTATTTATTCTTTAATTGTTATTTTTTTTTCTGATGTGTAGGATAACTGCCCCTCAAAACCCCCGCAAGCCCCCAAGGGTTGGAGTTATGGTCATCATTTTCATCGTTCCGCAAGCTCCCAAGGGTTGGAGTTATAGCCGTGATATTCATCGTTGTCCGAGAACCTTATATCCTCCATTATTCCTTTCTGATCTATTGAGTTTTGACATTTATTTTCATGTTTTAGCAAAAAGATTGATCTCATGGGGGCTAAATTGGATCGATCTCTTGCCAACCTGTCTTGTTTGGCTGGATCAATATCCTTGTCTCACAAGTCAAAGTTCTACTGCTGTTAAGCTTAAGATCACTCTCCTATCGTGATATTATTGCTGGGTTATTTCCTACTCGATCTCATAAATTTATGTTTACAAACTTTTGAACTTCGATGACTGAGATAAGCAGATCTTGAGCTTGGTTTGGTCCCATATCCATTATCTATCGAAATCACAAGCTTTTAGAAACACACTCAAAAGCCAGTTAGTGTTTTACTTCTAAATTTGCTGAGAACATGAACTCTGTTATGGACAAATAAAATCTGCTTTACTAACTCTCTTACATGGTAACCAATTGATTAAGAATTCATTTTGGAATTTAAATTGCTCATATTATTAGACGAGAATCCACTTGGGTGGCTTAAAGAGCTAAGGCCAAGTGACTTACCAAGATGAAGATGATCTTAATTTTTAATATTCCAAGATCATGGTTAGGAAAAATGAAAATTTGAGAAATATCCTCTTTTGGTTCCTTCACTTCTCCATCTGATTTTGCCAAGACCTTACCAAATTACTATATTAACCTCTTAAACAACAATCATGTTTCATTTCACCTTCCCTACCCTCTTAGCTCTCTCTTGCTGATGTCTCTTTTTAGGTCCTAATATGGAAGTTCAAAAAGCTATTTTTAAAGTCTCTAGAAACTCATTCCCTTGTGCATATGACTTTATTGCTATATTCTTAATATCCTCTTGGAGCATAGTTTGTGTTATGTGTGGAATCTAATTTTGTTGATCAATCAGGTTGTTTTGTTGCCTCAGACCTCAAGTTTATCATGCTTGCTGGGGGGTGTGGGGGTTTTACCCTCTCCTTCGGTTCAGGTGCTCTGCACACAATTTTTTCGTATAATACCTCGATGCTATGTACCCGAGCTCCCCGACATTATGTGCCTGAGAGCGTTGGCGCTATGTACGCAAGAGCCTCGACGCTGTGTTCCCGTGTGCCCCAATGCTGAACGACAGAGAGCGGAGTGTCGCAGCTGGTCAAGACAGACGTTTGAGTGCTGCACCGCTGCGAGACAGGCTATGCTCTAATCAAGCATACAATAATTAGGTTAATTCCAGAACAGCCCCTTTAATTTGAATTATCCCTCCTTAATCCCCCCTTAATTTCCCCTAATCAAGCATGTGGACCCCACTATCAAAAGGGGGAGACGGGAGAGGAAGGGGGCGGAACCTCCCTGTTCTGCCTCCTATAAATCTGCACCGGTCCCTTTTGGATATGCTTGGCTGGTCTAAGGACCAGTCTAACAATACTCCTCTCCCAAAGAGCTATCTTGTCCTCAAGATGAAATGAGGGAAATTGATGCTTCACCCTTTCATATGTTTCCTAAGTGGCATTATAGTCAGGTAAGTTCTTCCACTTGATTAGCACTTCCTTGGGTTCTCCTGCGCCAATCTCTTCTCCAATATCTCATAAGGGCCAAAGTACCTCGGAGCTAGCTTCTCATTCCTTTGTCCTATGCCTATTGGGTCACATCTTTAAGAATATCCTATCCCCAATGGCAAACTAGATGTTATTTTTGTGTCAATCCACCTACTTCTTCATAATTTACTGAGTCCTCAACATGTGTTTTTTTTAACTCCAACACCATATCCCTTTCCTCCAAGTACTGTTCTATTGAAGATACTGGTGTGCGACTCTGCCCAAAATGTATCAAGTAGGGAGGGTCTCTTCTATATAACACCTTGAAGGGAGTCATCTTGGAAGTTGAGTGGTACTAGGTGTTTTATCAATATTTTGCCCAAGCCAGTCACTTGGCCCATACCCTAGGTGTTTTTGAAGCAAAACACCACATGTATGTCTCCAAGCTCCTATTCACGACTTCTGTCTGCCCGTCTGTCTGGGGGTGGTAAGCGGTGCTCCTCTTCAGTAATATCCCTTGTAGCCTGAACAACTCTCTCCAAAAAAGAATTGAGGAGTACCTTATCTCTATCAGATACTATAGATTTTGGTATCCCATGACCACCTCCCTGATTAATGCGACCTCTACTGTCATTGCCATGTAAGGATGTCGTAGGGGGATGAAGTGAGCGTACTTGCTCAATCTGTTAACAATTACCAGAATCACTATAAACCCTTCAGAGCAACACAACCCATCAATAAAATCCATGGTGACCTCCTCCCACACCCTGGCTGGTAGAGCTAAGGGTTGAAGTAACCCCCGGGAGCCATGACTATGTACTTGTTCCTCTAACACACTTCACATCTAGCCACCATCTCTTCCACATCCTTGTGCACCCCCCTTCAATATAGTTATGCTGTCAGTCTCATGTATGTTATCTGTACATCAAAGTGACCTCCAATAGCACTCCCGTGGAACTCTTGCAACAGTTGTAGGATATGAACTGAGGTCTTAGGCATCACAAACCTCTCATGATACAACAACCTCTCCCCCTCTACAGAGTAATATGAGTGATTGGTCCCATCCTTCAGAAGATCTACACTAATTTTTCCCAACTCCTCATCTTGCATACTCTCCTCTTTGATAGCCCCCAAATTCAACATCAATGGTATCGACATTGCATATCAAGTGTTTGACGAAATGCCATTGAGGAAAAGTTGTGATGTTTGGATGGTTGTGACCTATAAAAAAATAGGCTTGCATATGAATTTTCTTAACCAAATGCTTTGTGAGTATATTTAGACGCAAAGATTTCACATCATCTCCCTTCTTTGTATTTCTTGAGAATGTGAGACTAGCAATAGATATTTATGTTGAGGATGAATAATAATTGGCTTATTCTCTTTTTATAGTTCATGCCATACAATTGATATGCTCTCCAACACTCATCTCTATGGGTGATTTTACATGAGAACATGTGATTTATATGAGAATATAGGCGAATGAATTGAGTATTTCTATGAATCTCATCTTGCCTATGAGGGCATCAAGTAATCCTTGTTTTGTGTTAGTGAAATCTCCATGATTTATTGCTCACAATCGTAGACTAGATGCGATGTGAAAAATGAAACATGGTAGGTGAAATCCCGTAATCAATTTTATGTATCTATTGTATGGAGAAGCTTAAGTAGAACTTCATAATTAAAGAGGTTAAGTGATATGTTCGGCTCACCATTAATTCTCCATCTCTTCTTGTTAGTTATAAAATTTTTTTACATGCCATCACCATTGTATAATTTGTAGACAATTGAAGAAATACATGTGTAGGTTTATGTTCAAATAAATTCATTGATATCCTTAGGGAAATTATGATGCATTTTTATGAATCGATCTTTTTCAAACTATTGTCATGAAGCATGCTTAGTCAATTTACTCTTATGCTCATCTGATTTATATTTGATTAGAAGTATGTCAAATCCTAAAGAAAGCAATCATGCTATGGTCGGATGCTTATGTACATTCATATATGTATTTGTTGGAGCCTCATGGTTAGAGAAATTCACATACATTTTTCCTTCTTTTCCTACAAGTGGTTATTTATTGCAAATGAAAGGGGTGCACATATATTTATAAGATCTTGTTTATTCAAGGGTGGTATATACATTGTTAGCTTTAAGATTTCATATGTAAATGAGCTATGCCATGATTTCAGAAAAAATAAACTTCTTTTATGCCTAGCTATGAACCAAATGTTCGTGCCATCACTAAGGGTGTAGGACAATTGCAATTCATCTTGTTTGGCAAGTAATATAATGCATATATATAATCAATCTTCTTTGAATTGAAAGGTTTTGAGCGCCTTTATATTCTTAATGAATGAGAAGGATGAAGCATAGTAGAAAGCTTGGGTACTTAACGTTGTGAAGGCTCTCTCCTCATTTTGACAAATCATTGTTGACAAATATATCTCTTGTTGATGATTCATGATTGAACTTGTATTGGAGCATAATTGGTGGGGGTTGACATGCGTGGTTTTGTTTCATTTTCTTTATATAGAAGTCTTCCAATTGATATTACACTTTTGGTGTTTCTTTTGGCCAATATGATTCTCGGTTTATACGACTTGTGGAGGCTCTTCTTTCTTTGAAGTATCGATGCTTTCAAAAGGACATTAATGCTCTTTCTTTTCACATAGATTTCGGTTAGAATTTCAATATCTTTATATTATCACTGAAATGCATTGTTGGTTGGCAAAATGTTGTATATTTGGCACAAAAGCAAATTTATGAATTTGGGTTAAAAGCTCTCTTGGAATATTTGATGGCCTATGGTATGGAAGTTAGAAACTTGTTGGAAAGCAATCATTTTGTAGGAAAGCAATCATGTGTCTTATGACTTGAATCAATATTGCATTGTGATGTTGGCATGTTTTTTTTTTCTTGAACTTTGGAAGCATTACAGTGGTATAAGAATTCTTTTCTTTTTCTAAATACATTTGATAAAGTGTTAAGTTTGAAAAGTTTTATGCAATTGTGTTGTTGGAATATTTTCTTAAAATATGGAAAGAACAAATTGCATCAAACCTCTCGCTAGTGATTGCATTTTTTTAAAAAAATGTTGAGTTCCAAACTTCTAGTGAATTGGTTGTTCTGTTGTATGGCACGAAAAAATATGATTTTCACTCTCAAAATATGCATGGTTCCATTATAGTGACTATGGTAGGAGTATAAGAGGTGATTTGGTAGGTGTTTGAAACTTTTCTTATAACTTCAAAAACATCTTTTTCTTATATTTTATTAGTCATTTTGTGTTTTGAATTTTGGAGGAAAGTGTGTTGTGTTGGATTGTCTTTTTGCATAAGTAAAAGGGAGTAGTTGTTTGAAATGCTTTTTGTGAGTTTTTGAAAGAAAAGAAGTGTGAGGAAATGAGTTTGTTGGGTGATTGTTGGAAAGTGGAATTTTGAAAGATAAATAATAGCTCTTTTTCTTTCTCTATGCTGTGCTCTCTTCTTCTACTACTTTTTTCTTGTGCCTTTGGGTGAAATTTGGAGAATTACATGAAATGCTTTCAAACTGAAGATCTCAAAGAGTAAACAACCAAGCCAATGCCTAAGCTCGAAAAAGGTATGTTTATATTTAATTGCATTTTATTTCAATTTTGCGCATATTAAGTATTAATATGATCTAATACAATATTGGCTTCTTTTTGGTATTTTGCGAGGGACTTTTGGAAAGCAAAGGACAAGGAGCTTTTGTAGCTACTTGGACAAAGGAGTTTAGACAACGGATACAAGCATTAGTTGTCCCCATTCATTCCAAATGAGAGTGCTATAGGCGGAACCACCAGACATTAGCCCATAGTACTGTAAGTTTTCTTAAAACTTAGAAGCTTCCTTAGATTGTGCGATCCAGATCCTTTAACCTTAGGTCATTGTAGGAACTTCATTTTACAGGTTGTTTTTATTTATTATAGAATCTAAAACTCATTTACACGTGCGCGTATGTTCAAAAAGTTAATAATACTTTTTTTTTCGTCCGATACAACATTAGTGACATTTAAGGATAAAAATTAATGATAAGTCTTAGAGAATTTAGACATAGGATGTATAAACCTTTTAGGAGAGAAACACTAAAAATAGAAAACTTAGTGATATTTTAACATAGGATTAGTGCATTATTATCTATGGTAAAATATCACTAAGTTTTTTATGTTTAGTGTTTCCATCCTAAAGGGTGCATGCATCATAAGTCTAAATTTTCTAAGACTTAATTTTTTATTTTTATCATTAAATATCACTAGTGTTGTATAGGACGAAAAATAGTTTGTTTTTAATCCTTTAGACATACGCATATGTGTAAATAGGTATAGGGATCTAAAATAAATAAACACAACCTAGTTAAAAGAAAAAAATGATGTTTCGACAAGGTCCTTATGCTGAGGGCGCACACACCAAAAGGCTCCTTAGGGGCTTTCTAAGTTTTGAAGAAACTTACAACACCGGGGGCTATGACCCGGTGGTTCCGCCCGTAGCATCCCCACCGGAATAAATTATGGCGATTAATACTCATATATGTAGTCTCCTTCGTCTATTGCTCCTGATAACTCCTTTCTTTTTTGCTCTCCAAAAGTCCACAAAGAACACTGAAAAGAAAGCAAAAATTGTATTAGAGCATATTAATATTTAATATGTAAATAATAAAATAAATAAATGCAATTTAAATAAGAACGTACCTTTTTTCGAGTTTGCACACTAGTTTGGTTGTTTGTTCTTTGGGATTTAGATTTTGGAAGCATTTCACAAGTAGAGAGAAGTAGTAAAGAATGAAGAGAGATAGAGAAAGAAGGAGAAAAGGAGCTACGCCTCTCTTTTAAACCACTTTTGAATAATCATCCAAACAAACTCACTTTCCAACACACCTCACTCCACCAAAACTAATAAGAATCATTTCGAGTAACTTCTCATTTTACTCATGTAAAGAGATATTCCAACATTATTCTTCCCAAAATAAACACACAAAACAAGATAGTGTAAAACATTTCCTTAACACATCAAGTAACTAATACAATATAGAAAAGAGCTTTTGAAGATTAAAAATGGAGTTTTGAACATATATTAAATCACCTTTCATACTTTCACCAAAGCCACCACGATGAAACCATACATATTTTTGAGAATGAAAACCAAAACTGTACTCCTCCAAACCAAACAGCAAGTGAACAACTCGTTTGATGTTGAATCTCAACTAAAGTTCAATCTTAAGGAGGATTCAATGCAATAGGGTTTTCCCTCATTCCAAGAAAATACCTCAACTATTCAACACAATGTTAAATTGACTCCATGCCAAACTCATACTTGAAACATAAGATATGAAACTTTCCAACATACATGCCAGCATGACTTTCCACATAAAACTCAAACAAGTAAAGATAAATCAAGATATGCTTATGTTTTAACCTAACATTATTCTCTAAATGAAATTAAAAGTAGAAAGGTAATTCGATGCCATTTTACTCTTTCCAAAATTCAAGAAAATGTTCCAATCAACCTAAAACAATATTGCTCTTGGATCTATGCCATACTCATATTTGATGAGTATGAAAATTCTCGAACTCTTCTCCAAAATATCTTATAAAGGACATGTGAATGCTTGCCATTAAGAAAGAAGATATATGATTGCTCTCCAACAAACTTTCTACCTTCATGCTATATGTCACCAAAAATTTCATAAGGAGCTTTAACCCAAACTTAGAAACTTGCTTTTGTGCCCAAACATACGATATTTTTCCAAAAGTCCAAACCCAATCTCGCATTTTTGAGAATAAGAGAGATAAAAAGAAAAAAAATGCTTTCTTGAATTACTCAAAACCCGTGTACTTCTTCCCTTTTATAATATATATATATATATATATATATATATATATATATATATATATATATATATATATATATCATAAGAAGAATACATAAATGTATAAAATGAAGCATAGTTATGTAAATCAATCTCCTTCAATCATGACCCATCAAATATCCATGCAACTCAACATCTTTACCAAGTGCAAATATGAAAAAGAAGATTTGATGTCACTTTTATCCCATGAAAGCAAGTCTAAAATGATAAAATCGCTTCAAACTTCTTTATCTAACTAATACCTTTTCCCAATATGACAAAGATTTGTATATGATTCTTTGATTAAATCAAAACAAACTATCACAGTAATTGCCCATGAGTTTTGGAAGCAATGAAAGGCTCTAGATTATTGTCTCTATTTGCTTGGGACAGAAAGAGAATGCAATTAGCCATTCTTAAAATTTTAAAGAAAAGAACATTTAGCCACTTCTTCAAATTTAGGAGCCATTTAGGATAACAAGTGTAATTCTCAACAAAAGATTATTGACATATAGAATTTTTCAAATCCGCTTTAAATCAGGACATATCCACACACCTTGCCTTCTCCAATCATTAAGAAATATTATTATTATTATTATTATTATTATTATTATTATTATTATTATTTAAATCAACTAGAAAGGTAGAGGTAGACCTAAAAAGGCTTGGTTAGAAAATATTAAAAATGATCTTTCTTTATTAGATTTAAATGTGAATTTGACTTTTAATAGGACATGATGACGAAAAAGGATTCATGTAACCGACCCCACGTAGTAGGACAAATGCTTGATGTTGTTGTTATTGTATTATTATTATCTAAATCAACTGATGTGTGAAATATTAAAATAAGAAGTGATAAAATTTAGTAAGTATAGGGAAAATCTACCATTATCAAAATCCATAGAGAAAGGAATCCATAACATTTGTATGTAATCATCATTTGTAACAAACACATGATAAAAAACGAGGTCATCACTAACATGGTATCAGAGCAGGTTTGAGTTATGTCTATACTATTTCTTTGAATCTCATCCTTATTCTTTCGTTTAATCTCCTTCAAATTCTTTCTTTGAATATCTTATGTTTTATTTTTATATTCTTTTTCATATTTTCTGTGGCAAATACATGAGAAAAACCAACACTCCTTTCTCCACTGAAGGGTTGGTATGCTCTCATTGTGATAAAATCGATCATTTGAAAAAAAAAAATACTACGATTTTTTTATGAAGAAAAATAAAACTTGAAAGAATATTGTAGGAAAGGTGATAGGAAATAGCCAAAAAAATAGAGAAAACTGTTGAATTTCAGAGAAATTCAGCAATCACCATGCAAAATTTTCAAAATCTGTAGGAAAAATCAAGAAGAAAGCTCTTGAAATTCAATAATAGAAGAAAAGAAACAACCCGAAGCAACGAATTTTCAATTCGAGAGGAAGATTCAGCTCTTCAAATCTCTAGCCAAAGTCTAGAGTCCAAAACCAACACAAAGATCTCAAATTTCAGATTTAATTCAAGATAGTCCTAATCCTAGCAAGAAGAAACTAATTAAAGCAAAATGACAAATTATTAAACCCTAAACATCCCCTAATTTGAATTTTCTCTCCAATCAAAAGTTTCATTAGTGCGTGGGCCCCTCCCTAGTTTCGCCCCCCCTTTTGGCCCGCCTCTTGTAAATGTGAACCGGTCCATCAATGGTTCAGTAGCCCTTGGGCCGGTCTAACAAAAGGCTAAGGCTATGTCAGCATTCAAAGAGGAAGAAAAGTAAGAGGAACCTACAGCCAACATTATCCATACAGGTATTCTTGGTAAAGCTTTTGTTTTATCCTATCAGTTGTAATGATAATACATGGATTATTGATATTGGTGCATCTGATCACATGACTAGACTTTTCTCCGTTCTTTGCAATCCATTATTTTGATAGCTAATTGCAGTACATCTCCTTTTATTGGGGAGGGATTTTTCGTCCCTTGAATATGATCTATTATATGCCAAATCACATCCTCTCTTATATGAAGCTTAGTTGAGCAAATCAAACGGGTGAAGATAAAATTCGAGAAAATATTTGGCTGACACATAAGGCTTGTACATCGCTCTTTTGATTATTTTAAAAAATAAACATTAGATTTATTTTTTAGTTTTAAAACTCTTTATTTTATCTTGAATCGTATTTGTTTTTGTTGTCGGTCAATCACAAATAGTTCAACACATTGGTGCTCGCCATTTACCAGAAAATTAGAATTTTTGAGTGATCAATACCCCCACCTTTTTTCTCCTTTATTCATCAATTGAGTTGTGTGAGCTGCCCATGTCTAAACCATTAATCAAAGTATCTACCTAGAATGTTCCTCCATAGGTAATCTTGATTCAAAATGAAACATTCAAGCTTATAAGTAAATGTTGCTAATAAATATCCATAGAGGTCCACTAGAGATACTAAAAAAAAAATAATATGAGGCTGATTCTAAGGCCAAAACAAAAGGCCTAATTAGTTATCATATTTCTCTTTAAGGACTATGGGACTCATGCAATTTTCATCAATCAATTATTCTCTATATATTCCTAGTTGTGTGCATGATGCATTAACAGATCAAAATTGGACTAAAGCTATGAACGAAGAGATATGCTCTTCAAAGGAATACGATTTTGGAAAATTTGCCCATTTACTCAAAGAAAAAGAAGACCATTGGATCTAGATGGGTGCTCACAATTAAACTCAACGAGAATGACAATAATACTAGATAGAAAGTAAAGTTAACTGCAAAAGGATACACATAAATATGGAATTGATTACTAAGATACTTTTTGCACCAATAGCCACGTTTAGCACTAGTTGGATTCTCATTTTCATCGCAGCAGATTGATATTTTCCCTTGTTATAGTTTGATGTAAGTAATGGTTTTCATAATGGATACTTAGAAGAAGTCTATATGGATTTTCCTCTTGGAGCTAAATGCAAATATTCAAGAAAATGTTATGTATGCAAGTTGAGAAAGCCGTTATATGGACTAAAGTAGTCTCTTTTAGTCATGATCAGTAGGTTCTCATCCACAACTAAAGAGTATGGTTATAAGTAGAGTAAGTCAAACCATGCTTTATTTATAAAACACATAAGTGGTAAGGTAACTGTGAATGTGTATATGCACGACATGATATTGATAGGACATGACCTAGATAAAATTAATATTTTTACAAAAAACTTATTGGAGCGAAGTTTGAAATGAAAGATTTTGATTAACTCAAATACTTCTTTGGAATTTAAGTATCAAGGTCAAGACTAAGTATTTGTGTAGTTTGAAGATCAACTAACTAATGTTCTCACAAAATCCGTTTAGAAAAAGTTGTTTTTGATGCAATTATCAAGTTGGGCATAATTGATATTTATGCATGAATTTAAAAAAGAATATCAGCACAGATTGTGTTATATTTTTCTCTGGATCACTTTTTGAATCACCCATTGATTATATTCCTAAAATCAGTCCTTGTCATACTAATATAATTATTATAGGATATTCTTACTTTATAAATTTAGAAGTTATTTTCCATATTAAGAGAGATCCTCTTTTTATGTAATATACATGTAATTGTTTATAAAGGTCTTCCTCCCTCAAGGAGATGAATACATTGAAGATTATTCTCTCTTTCTCTTGTGTTGACGGATCCAGCCCCCTTGCCTCCATGGCTTAGGCTTTTGGAGTCCTTTGAATCCACTTCTGGCTTTCCGGCCCACAGATTTGTATTGATGTTTTTTTATTCTGTTAAGGTTTGAATTTTTTCATGGGTTGCTACAGATCTTGTTTGTTTTAGCTACTCCCCTTTCTCTGTTTTTGATGTTTTATACATGTAAATTATCTCCTTTGGCATAACTTGAGCTAAAACTCTCAATGTCCCCCACAAGGAGAGAGAAACAGATTGGAATAATTCTGAGAGATAAGGACGAATCGTCTGCAATTAAGGTTGCTGCCTCGAATCTTCTGCAGTTAAGGTTCTCTGCCTGACTGACCAAGGACCAGAGAAAGGGAGTGGGATATAGCTCATATTGCCATCTGTTTCTTTTTCTTAGTTGTTAGTGATGGTGCCTGAATCCACATGCCTCTTTGATGAGAAATTTTTCTGTGCGGGAGACCGGGCACAAAATGTTGTCCGAAGATTATTCAGAATGCGTCACATCATCAGTACTGAGCGGTACCGAATAGTACGGAGCCGTGGTACCGAGTAGTACGGAGCCGTGGTACCGAGCAAAGGGTGACGTGGCACATTCTCGTTGGTCTTCGGACGACGTTCGGCGACCACACATAATAATTAATCCTCTTTGATAGAGACTTCTCATTGAAAATTAATGTTCTGCATTTTGTAAGCAAATAATGATTTGTTTCTAAGGTTTGGTCAGTAAAAGAAAATGGGCTTTTGTAAATATTTTTGCATCGAAAAAGATTGCTATATAGAAAAGCTTGATATCTCAATGAAGGCAGTACTCTGAAACTAAGATGTTGCTGATATTCTGCAGACGCCTGTATTAGCTTTGACATTATAAGATGGATGCGATGAGTAAAATATCTGTACTGAAAATTATGGCATTTTATGTCTGTTTGTTTTCAGAGATGAAATATTTTAGTTCCAAATGCAGTAATTTTATTCTATGATAGAAATATATTTACTTGGACTGATCCAATATTGTCATGATGTCTAGTATCTCACTCTGCTTATCGGTATTCTCCCCCATACTTTTCTACACGAGGTTTTTCTGTAAATAAACCATTAGAAAGGCGTGAAGCTGGCTATTTAACATGCTTATAACTTCTGTTATTCTTTCCTTAACTTTTGCCTTAAACGGTCTACTGTCCTTGGAACTGATTCAGCTTTTAATAAATGCAGGGAGAGAGAGAGAGAGAGAGAGAGAGAGAGAGAGAGAGAGAGAGGTTCACTTTAAAATTTGGGCTTGTTTCATGGAGCTTTGGTCAATGAGGGCACTATGGAGTGTGGAGATGCACGCTATCTTTTTCTTTTTTGCAATTACAGATGTTATTCTTACAGGGGACCTTATTGGTTGCAATCTAACCATTATTGCAGTGCTCTTTCAAAATTTCTTTCAAAATTGAAGTTTACTGTTATTTATGTTTGCCAAAAGTAAGAAACGATGACCAGAGAATTTTTTTTTTAAGGTAACCTCTTAGTTAATTCTTTCCATGTTACAGTTCTTGAACATTTTCGCAAAAAAAAAATAAAAATAAAAATAAAAATAAAAACAGTTCTTAAACAGTTCTGATTACATTTAGATTTTCTGTTCCCTCTCCTTCCTGATTGAGTTTGGAACTCGGAAGCTCTATTAGTGTCCCTTCCTCCATTTCTGATGGTTTCCTTAAATGCAGAACGAGATCATGGAGCCAGCTCCTTCTCTCTCTCTCTCTTATCTGTCACTTTTCCGTGGCCTCTGTGCTTCTCTGACTCAGTGCATTCAGCAACTGCAGAGCTAGCAGGACATGGCTGGGGAGCAATGGTTGCGTTATTTGGACGTCATAGCATGTCCTTTGCCTTAGGGGGGGGGGAGAGAGAGAAAGAGAGAGTGAGAGGGTAGAGAGAGAGAGAGCTTAAAGACCAAAATCTTGCTGGCTGAGCCCTAACAAAAGCCTGACAAGGCTAAGTGGTCCTCTTCTGCTGCAATTTACTGCAGCCAACCCACCTGTCAGTTGCCAAAACTTGACCATTTTCCTCAAATAAGAATTTGGAAGTGGTGCTGCATTGAAGGGAAGCGTTATGAGCTTTCATATAATTATTATAGCTTCCAATTCTTCTACTGTGAAGGATTCTGATCTTTATGAGTATTTTTTTTTAATAAATAATAAGTGATAAATGCTAAGTGTGTAAATGAACTCATAACCTTGTAGATATAAATCTCCTTTAACCAATGGAATCATAGCTCCTTTTAAATGAATTATTTTTTTCTTAATATTATTATTTTGTTGGTGAAATTGAGAGCTTTAAGAAGGCTTAAGCTCAGCTGGATTTTATTCGTTTGGAATGGTTTTTTTACTACTAAAAATAATTTTTTAATATAAAAAATTAAATTTTTTTGTTAGAAAATTACTTTAAGAAACAATAAAAAAGTCATCTCAAACAAAGCCTTAGTTTTTGGGTTAAGTTGGGCTCAAGTTTAGATCTCTTGATCTCTCTATGCTTTGCTTCAATTTGATATTAAGATTAAGCCTTGAATCAAGTTCTTGTGAGCCCATTTTCTCAATTTATATTTATCTAGATTGTATTTATAACTTGGTTTCGGATATTGTCATTATTACAAAGATTGGTGATGTGGTTAACATTATGATTGAAGATCTTTGAATTTTCAGGCGATCGAGAAGAAGGGACCGCACAAATATAATACAGACTATGACATATATATTAGAGTTATGATAGAAAAAAATTATTTGTTGAATGTTGTTGTTGAGTCCTGAAATGTTCACGGCAGTAGAGAAATATATAATTTTAATGTCTTAGTGTTGTACAAAGATCCAGAACACAAGCAGATAAGAGAGAGGGTGTAGCATTTATAAGAGACACACTAGAGTTTTTACATGGAAACCCCTGAAAAGGGGGAAAAATCATGGTGCCTGGCCAAATTTGAATGAATATACTAGTATTTGCAGTTGATTACAAATGAGGTCCTTCTTAGGGAGAAGACATTGGCTTGATGTCACAAATGCATGTCATATAGAGCACATCACATGATGGTTGTTACAATAATTAGCATAGACATGTTTGTTTGGTCGACATGATCATAGTCGATAAGATAGAGGTCAGAAAGATCGTAGTAGGCGATGGAGGTCGGAAAGAGACAAGGGTCAAAAAGGCCGTTGTCTGGTGAAGAAGGTCGGAAGGACCACAATCGACAGGAGATAGTGGTCCAAAAGATCATAGTAAAAGGGAGGTATCCTAGGTAGAACTCTGGGCGTTAGATGGTGATCCGACAAAAGTCCGGGTGTCATATGGTGGTCTGGGAGAAGTCCGGGCCTCAAGTGGTGGTCCGATAGAAGTCTGGGCATCAGGTGGTGGTCCGGGAGAAGTCCAGGCATCAAGTGGTGGCATGGTGGAACACATGGCCTCAAGTGAGGGTCCGACAGAAGTTCGGGCGTCAAGTGGTGGTCCGGCAGAAGTTCGGGCCTCAGGTGGTGGTCATGGAGAAGTGTGGGCCTAAGGTGGTTGTTCGGCGGAGCTCAGGGCCTCAAGTGGTGGTTCGACGGAGCTCAGAGCCTCAAGTGGTGGTCCTACGGAACTCAGTGCCTCGAGTGGTGGTCCAGCGAAGTTCAGGGCCTCAAGCGGTGGTCCGGTGGAGGTGAGGGCTTCAAGTGGTGGTTCGACGGAGCTCAAGGCCTCAAGTGGTGGTCCGGAAGAGCAACAACGTTAGGCGGTAGTCTGACGGAGGTTAGGGCCTTAGGTGGTGGTCCGGCAGAAGTTCGGGCCTCAGGTGGTGGTCATGGAGAAGTGTGGGCCTCAGGTGGTTGTTCGGCGGAGCTCAGGGCCTCAAGTGGTGGTTCGGCGGAGCTCAGAGCCTCAAGTGGTGGTCCGACGGAACTCAGTGCCTCGAGTGGTGGTCCAGCGGAGCTCAGGGCCTCAAGCGGTGGTCCGGTGGAGGTGAGGGCTTCAAGTGGTGGTTCGACGGAGCTCAAGGCCTCAAGTGGTGGTCCGGAAGAGCAACGATGTCAGGCGGTAGTCTGACGGAGGTTAGGGCCTCAGGTGGTGGTCCGACGGAACTAAGGGCCTTAAGTGGTGGTCCGGCAGAGAACTGACGTCAGGCGGTGGTCTGGTGGAGATTAGGGCCTCAAGTGGTGGTCAGGTGGAGCTTGGGGCCTTAAGTGTTGGTCCGGCAGAGCAACGACGTCAGACGATGTTCCGGTGGAGGTGAGGGCTTCTAGTGGTGGTCCGGCGGAGCTCAGGGCCTTAAGTGGTGGTTCGATGGAGCAATAATGTTAGACGGTGGTCCGGCAGAGGTGAGGGCCTCAAATGGTGGTCCGGAGGAGCTTAGAACCTTAAGGGGTGGTCCAGCTGAGCAACGACGTCAGGTGCATGGTGGTATGGCGAAACTCAAGCGGTGGTCGAGGAGGAGCGAGGAGGCAAGAGTGATATTCGATCTCTCTCTTGCTCTCTTGCTTGGAGCCCCCCTTTCAAGAGAAAGGATGAGTCTATTTATATATTTCTGGAGTAGCATGACCTGTAAATAGGTGAGAGATCAAGGGTAAATGGAGATTGATTGGATGACGATCGATATTGAATACCTTGATCGTGGACCGTTTGTCAGACATTTGAAGGTCTTAATGATGTCGGAATACGACGATCTTGGGTTCGTTGGATTCATCTCGTCGAGCCACTTGATTAGACTATAAGCACGTAATGTTTGGAAACCATTTGGTAATCCAAATTGTGGTTCGAGCCTTCCAACAGTGCTTCACTTCCTTTGATTTGTACTCATTTGAGCTCAGATTGAGTCGAATTTGGTGCGTTGGGTTCGTATTTCCGAGACGTTCAGTTTGACTGTAAGTTTATTGAAATCGTAGTACGATGGTTCCAAATTTAATTTTGAAAGTTTCCAACTTGATTTTGCATCGAGATTCATGCCCGATCAAGATACTTTTTTGATGGCGTATCAATTGTGATCACGAAAGATGAAGGGCATTACACAGTACAATAGAGTATTAGTTGTAACAATATGAATTTTTGAATACGAATTTTTGAAAATAATTGAAAATGGAAAATTTTGAATTCCTTTGCAGTACTGCAGCTGAGAGAAAGGGAGAAAATCAAATTTTCACCAATTTATTGAACTTTTATTGCATAGTTTTTTTTAATCATATTGATTATTCTGGGCATTTTGACTTTCATATTCATTGAATTTCATTGGATAAAATAGAAGTTATTGTATTTTTTATTGTTTCTGCTGATTGAATAACTGATATTTTTACTAAAAGCATATTGTTAATGCAAACATTTGAAGCGAATATGGATAAGTGATTGAGTAATAGTTGGTAGCTATTATTGTTATAGAATTGTGATAATAATATGTGTGATCAGGACAAATAAAAGATAGGATGTATAGGATGGCGAGTCGACGAGCTTTCCTTTAAATATTATGGTTGAGTTTTATCCTTCATTGATTCATGTAATACACTGATTGAGTGTTATTAAGAGATGATTACTGTGATGACAGACAAAGAGTGACGCTCTATTTACTGAGCCAATGTGATATTGATACATATCACTCCTTACTGGAAAAACACCACTTAAATCAGGACATCTTGTTTATTATTGTTATAACTAAAAAAATTAAAAAAATATATTTTTTATCTAAAACAATAAAAAATTATTTCAGAAACTATTATTAAGTTTAAATTAAAAACTGCTTTTGACATAACATAAGTATTATTGTGCTCTAGTTATAATATTTTTTTCCTAGGTTTGGACATTATTACAATTCCTTAAAAAATATATGTCGGTACAAGTAGAGATTTTTAGATCGTTAGGTATCCGTTTTGCAAATTAATTTCACTCAATCATTCTAGACATACTTAAATAATTTTTAATTTTTTTTTTCATAATTTTTGAATCTCCATATTTGAAGATGTAAAAGGACTTACATGATTGTTTATTCTAAAATCTGTACAATTGGAATAATTACCCTTATTCCCTTAATATATTTATCCCTAAATATCTAAACCCACTTAAGTACTTATTATAACCTTGATATGTCATCATGAAATTATCTTAATTGGAATCTCGAGGCAAAATTAGTTCGGAAACTTCAAAAATTAAATTCGAGAGCATATGAACTCCGATTTCAACGAGCTTACAGTCAAACTGAGCGTCTCGGAAATACGAATCCAACGACACAAAATTCGACCCAATCCAAGCCCAAATGAGTATGAATCAAGGACTCGAAGCGCTGTTGGAAGCTTCAAACTGCAATTTGAGTTACCAAACAGTCTCCGATTTTGACGAGCTTATACTCGAATCGAACAGCTCGACGAGACGAATCCAACGAGCCCAAGATCACCAAATTATGACATCATTAAGGCCTTCAAATGCCCAACGAACGGTGCATGATCAAAGGATTCGATATCGGCCGTCCATTCAAAACACTCCCAATTCGCCCTTGATCTCACGCCTATTTACGGGCTATGCCTCTACAGAAAAATTATAAATAGAGCCCTCATTCTACACCAAGGGAACTCAAGTGAAGAGAGAGAAGAAGGAGAGAAGGAGGAGAAGGAAGAAGCTCCTCCTCGACCACCGCCGGTACTCTTCCTGCCGCTTGAAGACGCCGGAACTCTGCCGGATTTTCGTGAAATGCCGAGAATTTGCACAACTTTGTAACTTTGTGAGAAGTTGATTGTAAATTGATCATTTTTATTTGTAAGACGGATCAACCTTTGTACTTCAAACAAATACTAGTGGAACTTTGCAACTGGGCGATGCCCCGTGGTTTTTTCCCTCTTTCGGGTTTTCCACGTAAAAACCTTGGTGTTCACTTCTCTTTTCTGCTTGTGTGTTGAATACTCGTACAACGCTAGGATGCAAATTTGCAAACTCTGCCGCCGCGTATATTCTAGCAGGCAACAATTTGGCGCCGTCTGTGGGAACCACTATCCCACTACTTCAAGTATTGCTGCAATAGTCAACAGGCGTAGCAGTCGCATCATTGGAGCTTCCTGCTCCAACTCCCAGCAATCCAGAAATCTGTCCGCAAATCATAGACGCCCGATGTCTGCCTCTTTTCATCCTGGGGGGCAGAATGCTGCCGGAGAAGGAATCTCGGGACCTTCTTTAGCATAACGAATTCGGAAGATGGAAGAATCTCAGAACGAGATCCTTCAACTCCTACGAGATGATCGACAACCGACGTTGGAGAAGGTCCTTCTTCCTCGGGATCCACCAAGGGTTGAAGATGTTCAATTCGAACATCGTCAAGAAGAAATTCATCTTCCTCCACCTAGGAGACATCCTCAATCACGACAGGAAGATGAACTTGCCGATACAGCGAGTTCAACACATCCTCGCATTTTTTCGGATCTCCCAGAAGGCTCTCCCCAACCACACATTGCGGAACTCCCTCACAATGTCCTGCGTCGCGACCTGCGAAGATTGGTACGGGAAGAGTTCCCCCGAGGAGATGTGAGGTATGCTCTCCGACAGAGAAACTTCCAAGAATCATCACCTCTAGATGAAGCCATTCTTCAGCACCCCATTCTGGTCGGATTCAAAGTGCCAAACATTGAGTCCTACGACGGGACGACCGACCCGTATGTGCATATCAACTACTACAGAACCATCATGCATATTCAACGAGCATCAGACGCGCTCCTCTGCCAGATCTTTCCCGCCACCCTTAAAGGACAAGCCCGAACGTGGTTCTATTCGCTTCCACCTGGAACGATCCCCTCTTTTATCAAATTGACCAAAGTATTCGTCGAACAATTTGTGGCCAATCGAAGAATTGCTAAGGATTCCTCCCACCTCTCTGGGATCCGCCAAAATGAGGAAGATTCGTTGAAGGAGTATTTTCAGCGATTTTCCACCGAGGCTCGACAGATTCCAGGAGTAGACCCTGAATTACTCAGAGGGGTCTTTCTTGGAGGCCTTTGTCCTGGCCCCTTCTATTCGGCCCTTATGCGAAACACCGTCCACTCATACGCCGACTTGATCCATCGCGTGGAGGTGCAAATATCTACAGATGAAGCTATAAATGCTCACATGAAGCAGTTTGAGCAAATCAATGGGAAGCGAAAAGGTGCAAATGGGATGGACAATTCTTTCTCACAGCAGAAAAAGCATGGGAAGAATAATCTACTGCATAGGTCTTCGTCACCACGATGAGAACCCCAACAGAAGAAGGAGTATATCACACTCAATACATCTCAAGCAAATGTATTGATGGCCGTTCGAGATCAAGATACAATAAAATGGCTAAACCCTTTGAAGTCGAACACAGGAAATTCAGATCAGTACTGTCACTTACATCGTAGCCGTGGTCACACTGCCGAAGCCTGCAAGCAACTCAAGGATGAGATTGAAAGGCTTATCCGCCAGTGCTACCTTCGACAATTTATTCAAGATGCACCTACCAGAGAGGAAGCTCGTCCCGCTTGGGGGAAAAGTCAACAACAAAGACAACCATTGAATACTATTCAAATGGTTGGAGAGATTGAATGATCATGCACTTAGCAGATTTGTATTAGCAATTCTACTTGTCTTGTTGTCCATTTTTATGTTGAGTATGGTACCACTTTGATATCTCTACTGTATTCTTCCAAGTTAAATGTTGTTGTATTGTCACCGTACGTAGATCTTGTGTGTTGAGTACTTTGTAATTTGTAAGTCGTACTAGGGAACTATTATACTATCTTACGTAATACAGTAATATAATATTCATGTTATTGTGATATGATTTCTTCTCTTATGAAAGATAAGAAAAAACTTCTCAAACTCATTCTCCGTGATTCGAGAAATACACAATCCATATTGTATCTCAATCACCGGACAATCAATCCCAGGGGGATTTGATCCGACCGCATCCACACAGGTTAACATCGTCGAGCATGGCTCCGACATATAACCTCGGATAGGTCTTACATCATTGATGGATTCTGTCAACCTCTTCCACACAGGTTAATGTCATCGAACAAATGTTCTGACATACAACCTCGGATAGGTCATATATCCTTGGTGGATTCTCCCGACCTCATCCACACAGGTTAACGTCGTCGAGCAGGGCTCCGACATACAACCTCAGATAGGTCTTACATCCTTGGTGGATTCTCCCGACCTCTTCCATGAAGATTAACATCGTCGAGCAGGGCTCTGACATACAACCTCAGATAGGTCTTACATCCTTGGTGGATTCTCTCGACCTCTTCGACACAGGTTAATATCATCGAACAAATGTTCTGACATACAACCTCGGATAGGTCTTACATCCTTGGTGGATTCTCCCGACCTCATCCACACAGGTTAACGTCGTCGAGCAGGGCTCCGACATACAACCACGGATAGGTCTTACATCCTTGGTGGATTCTCCCGACCTCTTCCACTCAGGTTATTGTCATCGAGCAGGGCTCCGACATACAACCTCGAATAGATCTTACATCCTTAGTGGATTCTCTCGACCTCTTCCACATAGGTTAATGTCATCGAACAAATGTTCTGACATACAACCTCGGATAGGTCTTACATCATTGGTGGATTCTCCCGACCTCATCCACACAGGTTAACATCGTCGAGCAAGGCTCCGACATACAACCTCGGATATGTCTTACATCCTTGGTGGATTCTCCTGACCTCATCCACACATGTTAACGTCGTCGAGTAGGGCTCCGACATACAACCTCGGATAGGTCTTACATCCTTGGTGGATTCTCCCGACCTCTTCCACGCAGGTTAACGTCGTCGAGCAGGGCTCCAACATACAACCTCGGATAGGTCTTACATCCTTGGTGTATTCTCTCGACCTCTTCCACACAGGTTAATGTCATCGAACAAATGTTCTGAGATGCAACCTCGGATAGGACTTATACTCGACATTAAACTTCTACCCGACGTCAGACTTATCTATATTGTCAGACTTCTGCTCGTTAGTGAACTCATACTCATCGTCGAACTTCTGCTCATTGACGAACTTTCGTCGGTCTTCTATCTGACGTTGAACTTCTACCCGACGTCGGACTTCACCCTGTCGTCGGACTTCTGCTCGTCAGCGGACTCCTACTAGTCGTGGGATTTCTGCTCGTCGACGAACTTTCGTCGATCTTCTACCCGACGTTGAACTTTTACCCGACGTCGAACTTCTCCTTGTTGTCGGACTTCTGCTCGTTAGCGGACTCCTACTCGTCGTCAGAATTCTGCTCGTCGATGAACTTTCGTCGGTCTTCTACCCGACGTTGAACTTCTACTCGACATCGGACTTCTCCTTGTCGTCAGACTTCTGCTTGTCAACGAACTACTACTAGTCATCGGCTTCTCGCTCGACTGCTACTCGAACTCTCTCCTTTGGCTCCACACTCGATCGTTGACTGCTAATGGGCTTCAACTCGATCGTCCATCGCCAGTAAACTTCTGCTCAAATGTCATTAAGAAATCCCGTAACTCATGCACGCAAGGAGGGGCGCTAATTCGAGCAGGGGAAATTTCCCGCTCGCAAATAGCGGAAGCCTCACCCATTAGAAAGCCGTAGGGGAAGGAAGAGAAATACCGTAACTCTTGCACGCGAGGAGGGATGCTAATTCGAGGAGGGGAAATTTCCCGCTCGCAAATAGCGGAAGCCTCACCCGTCAGAAAGCTGTGGGGGTAGGAAGAGAAATCCTGTAACTCCTGCACGCGAGGAGGGGCTCTAATTCGAGCATGGAAAAATTCCCGCTCGCAAATAGCAGAAGCCTCAACCGTCAGGAAGCCTGTAACGACCCCAAGATCCGTGTAGCGAAAGGATTCATCTGATTGTTCTATTGCCTCTTTTTTTTTCTTTTCTTTCTATCGGTTTCCTCATCTGTTGTTCATATCAATCCATACATACATATATCCAGAGCCAGAGATAATTACATTACAGAAAAGAAACAGCACCGGATACTATAATTCACAAATAATACAACGGTCAAAGTACAGTCAAAAGAAAACACTACCCTAGCCGTACAGGCTACAAAAGAAAAAGTTACAGAACTCGGCGGAAAGATCTTCAAGCTGGAGGCCCTGCACCTGAAATCATTAACCACATATAATGAGCTTATAAAGCCCAGTAGGTCACCAAAGCCTACAAATGAAAACAAAGCACGGCGATGCTATCAATATGCATGTCAAGCTATCAAATCAATATCAGTCAATGGTCAATGAGTCAATGCAATCCGGAAATCAATAGTCAATAAAACCAATCAATGCAGCGGCAGGCAAATCGATAAATCAACTCAATCAATCAATATTCGTCAATCAAATCGATGCTATCAAATCAATACGATCTAATCAATGAAATCAATCGAGAAAAGTGATACGAAATAATAAATCTATACAATGTCCATTTCAATGCTCAATAGTATCAATGCTCGGTAATCAATCGATGAAATCAGTGAAATCGTACGATACAGTAAATCCGATCAAATCCAATAAAGCAGAAATCGATAAATCAATAAATCCGTCAATATCAATAAATCGATCCGAAATCAATAAATCAATACAGCTCAGGAAATCCATGCGATGCAATATCATATACATGCAATTTCATACAATGGTCTTACTCGACAAGCACAAACACTAGCTATTATCAATGATGCTGTTGTAGTTATCAATCGTTCAATGATGCTGTTGTAGTTATCAATCGTTCAATGATGCTGTTGTAGTTATCAATCGTTCAATGATGCTGTTGTAGTTATCAATATTGCTGTTGTAGATATCCATACGTTGGTTTCTATAACCAACGTTTAACCAGGTTTCCACTTGTCTTTCAGAATCAATCAATCAATGCAATAATCGATGCAATAAGCAAAAATAGAGAAATCTAGAACAATCATATCAATAGTCATATACATATTAATTCAATCTATCAATTCCGGGAAAATCAGAAATCGTACGAAAATCGGGCAGAGCAACGGCAGTCTACAGAATTTACACAAAAATCTCCAAAAATCACAATTCACCAAATTAATATAGAACGTGCACAGCAACATTACAATACTATTCTTCTACTGCTCAAACCAACTCGGACATCATAATAAATTGCAGTCAAAATAAAACCCCGCCAAACCAAAACGGACCAGACGAAATCTGCCAATAAATAATCAAAACGTGCAGAATAATCACATCTACATTATACCAAAAGTTATGCGGTGAAATCTTCGCCAGTACCAAACAGGGTACGAAAATCACTTACAAAAACACAAATCTGAGCACCATTTTACAAAACCTCGAAATCTTCAAAAACAGAAGTAGGGTTCGGAGTCCTTACAGCGAGACAAACAAAATATTCAACAGCAACGAACGACGAAAATCGCTCCGCGGGCCCCGAAATTGAACTTCTTCCTTTGCTTTTCCACTCTTTCTCTCTCCTCAGATATTTTCGTTTTATAAAAATGATTTTCTCTCTCCTCAAAACGAGTTCAATTCCTTATATCATACTCAGATCGGCCTGGCCGATCACCCGATCGTCCCGGGACGATCAGACCAATTCTGATCGTCCTGGACCATTCCTAGGGCGATGATCAGGACGGTATTGTGAACAGTGCCGATTGTCCCGGACGATCTCAATATCGTCCTGGACGATCCTGTCCAGAAATCATTCCAGAACACTCCAGAAATCAGCTGTTTTCAATGCACTGATCGGCCTGGACGATCTCAACTTCGTCCCGGCCGATCCTTGGAGGAAAATCACTTTTCCAGCAGCTACAGCAAAGGAACGAGGTCTCACAATCTCCCCACCTTAGAAAAATGTCGTCCCGACATTTCCCTAAGGGTACAGAGCAAAACGAAAGCAAAACGAAACAAAACAGAGCTAATCCAAGCACTCAATAAATCGCGCAAATCACAACGAAACAGACGATAAGCGAAATTCGTACTAGTCACATTTACAGGCATTCCTGGTGCATCCTCCCCCATCTCTTGCTCATTTCCAATCAGAGCAGTCGGAACAGTCGGAGCAATCGGAACCATCGGAACAGGTCCTTGCTTAAGTTCAGGACTTGGGCATTCCGTCATTCTATGTCCATATCCACCACATCGGTAACATTGCCCAGTCCTCCGATAACATTGTCCCGAATGTCTTTTCCCACAACATTTACAAACATTAAAGCTTGCTCTGCTACCTTCCCCACTTCTCTTGCTACGGCCAGAGCGTTTCGCTAATTTGTCACTCACCATCTAAGCGACCATGTCAGCAAACTTATTCATATTTGCAGATGTGAGTGGGAGATCAGTAGCAGACTCAACTTTCTTTCCTTTCGGATCCATTGGCCTGATCAATACAAATCATTCGAATCAAAACCGCGGAAATCAAATACGTATAACAAAACAAATCAAATAACGCAATCATCAACTCTGGATATAATCAAATCCTTTTCACTACACTCGCTCTGATGCCACTTGTAACGACCCCAAGATCCGTGTAGCGAAAGGATTCATCTGATTGTTCTATTGCCTCTTTTTTTTTCTTTTCTTTCTATCGGTTTCCTCATCTGTTGTTCATATCAATCCATACATACATATATCCAGAGCCAGAGATAATTACATTACAGAAAAGAAACAGCAGCGGATACTATAATTCACAAATAATACAACGGTCAAAGTACAATCAAAAGAAAACACTACCCTAGCCGTACAGGCTACAAAAGAAAAAGCTACAGAACTCGGCGGAAAGATCTTCAAGCTGGAGGCCCTGCACCTGAAATCATTAACCACATATAATGAGCTTATAAAGCCCAGCAGGTCACCAAAGCCTACAAATGAAAACAAAGCACGGCGATGCTATCAATATGCATGTCAAGCTATCAAATCAATATCAGTCAATGGTCAATGAGTCAATGCAATCCGGAAATCAATAGTCAATAAAATCAATCAATGCAGCGGCAGGCAAATCGATAAATCAACTCAATCAATCAATATTCGTCAATCAAATCGATGCTATCAAATCAATACGATCTAATCAATGAAATCAATCGAGAAAAGTGATACGAAATAATGAATCTATACAATGTCCATTTCAATGCTCAATAGTATCAATGCTCGGTAATCAATCGATGAAATCAGTGAAATCGTACGATACAGTAAATCCGATCAAATCCAATAAAGCAGAAATCGATAAATCAATAAATCCGTCAATATCAATAAATCGATCCGAAATCAATAAATTAATACAGCTCAGGAAATCCATGCGATACAATATCATATACATGCAATTTCATACAATGGTCTTACTCGACAAACACAAACACTAGCTATTATCAATGATGCTGTTGTAGTTATCAATCGTTCAATGATGCTGTTGTAGTTATCAATCGTTCAATGATGCTGTTGTCGTTATCAATCGTTCAATGATGCTGTTGTAGTTATCAATATTGCTATTGTAGATATCCATACGTTGGTTTCTATAACCAACGTTCAACCAGGTTTCCACTTATCTTTCAGAATCAATCAATCAATGCAATAATCGATGCAATAAGCAAAAATAGAGAAATCTAGAACAATCATATCAATAGTCATATACATATCAATTCAATCTATCAATTCTGGGAAAATCAGAAATCGTACGAAAATCGGGCAGAGCAACGGCAGTCTACAGAATTTACACAAAAATCTCCAAAAATCATAATTCACCAAATTAATACAGAACGTGCACAGCAACATTACAATACTATTCTTCTACTGCTCAAACCAACTCGGACATCATAATAAATTGCAGTCAAAATAAAACCCCGCCAAACCAAAACGGACCGGACGAAATCTGCCAATAAATAATCAAAACGTGCAGAATAATCACATCTACATTATACCAAAAGTTATGCGGTGAAATCTTCGCCAGTACCAAACAGGGTACAAAAATTACTTACAAAAACACAAATCTGAGCACCATTTTACAAAATCTCGAAATCTTCAAAAACAGAAGTAGGGTTCAGAGTCCTTACAGCGAGACAAACAAAATATTCAACAGCAACGAACGACAAAAATTGCTCCGCGGGCCCCGAAATCGGACTTCTTCCTTTGCTTTTCCGCTCTTTCTCTCTCCTCAGATATTTTCGTTTTATAAAAATGATTTTCTCTCTCCTCAAAACGAGTTCAATTCCTTATATCATACTCAGATCGACCTGGCCGATCACCCGATCGTCCCGGGACGATCAGACCAATTCTGATCGTCCTGGACCATTCCCAGGGCGATGATCAGGACGGTATTGTGAACAGTGCCGATCGTCCCGGACGATCTCAATATCGTCCTGGACGATCCTGTCCAGAAATCATTCCAGAACACTCCAGAAATCAGCTGTTTTCAATGCACTGATCGGCCTGGACGATCTCAACTTCGTCCCGGCCGATCCTTGGAGGAAAATCACTTTTCCAGCAGCTACAACAAAGGAACGAGGTCTCACAAAGCCGTAGGAGAAGGAAGAGAAATCCCGTAACTCCTGCGCTCGAGGAGGGGCACTAATTTGAGCAGGGGAAGTTTCCCCCTCAAAAATAGCGGAAGCCTCAGCCGCTAGAGAGCCAGAGGGAGAAAGAAAGAGATGTTGTAAATTTTTTAAAGGCCTAGGGGGCCTATTTATAGGTTTTGAAGAGAATAGGAGGGATTTATTGCCATTTTCGGATTTTCCTATTTTCTAAAATTTTTTGGAATTTTTTAAAAAAAATTTAGGCCAAAAATAGCATTTTTACACGAGTTGGGCCCACTTAAGTCGGTGCAGCGAACTGGCCGCGTGAAACGGCGCGGCCAACTCATCAATTCGCGGCCAGCATGCGAATCACGGCTAGCCACTGCACGCGCGGCCACAGCACGTGCGACCACGAGAAGTGGCGCGCCCAGCAGACGCGGGAGGCTGGTCTGGGTGTAGCCCGTGCGGGCGCAGGAACTGTTCCACGCACGAAACAACGCGCGTTCGGTCAGACCGTACGGAGCGCGGCTCCTTTCGCACCGCGCTGTTCCGCGGGAGCCGCCGTCGACGAGCGGCGGCGCGCGGCAGTCGGCCGGTTCGGCCGCCTATACGTGTTTGGGCCCGATTTTCGGCCCAGACGGTCCGATTCGGATGTTTTTGGGGTATCTGGACACATTTTTTGACGTTCCGGACTCGATTTCGACACTTTCGGAGCTCAACGGAGCCTCTATGATCAATTTTGAGAAACGCTTAATTTTCAGAACATAATTTTTGGTGTTTTGGCCAATACAAATTTTTGAAGTAAATATTTTCAGACTCCTAGAGCTTCGACGTCCGAAAATAGGGGAAAACTGATATGTCATCATGAAATTATCTTAATTGGGCACGAATCTCGAGGCAAAATCAGTTCAGAAACTTCAAAAATTAAATTTGAGAGCATACGAACTCCGATTTCAATGAGCTTACATTCAAACTGAGCGTCTCAAAAATACGAATCCAACGACACCAAATTTGACCCAATCCGAGCCCAAATGAGTCTGAATCAAGGACTCGAAGCACTGTTGGAAGCTTCAAACTACAATTTGAGTTACCAAGCAGTCTCCGATTTTAACGAGCTTATACTTGAATCGAACGGCTTGACAAGAAGAATCCAACGAGCCCAAGATCGCTAAATTCCGACATCATTAAGGCCTTCAAATGCCCAACGAACGGTGCATGATCAAAGGATTCGATATCGGCCGTCCATTCAAAACACTCCCAATTTGCCCCTGATCTCACGCCAATTTACAGGCTATGCCACTCCAAAAAAATTATAAATAGAGCCCTCATTCTACACAAAGGGAACTCAAGTGAAGAGAGAGAAGAAGGAGAGAAGAAGGAGGAGAAGGAAGAAGCTCCTCCTCGACTACCGCCGGAGCTCTTCCTGCCGCCTGAAGACGCCGGAACTCTGCCAGATTTTCGGGAAATGCCGGGAATTTGCAGAACTTTGTAACTTTGTGAGAAGTTGATTGTAAATTGATCATTTTTATTTGTAAGACGGATCAACCTTTGTACTTCAAACAAATACTAGTGAAACTTTGCAATTGGGCGAGGCCCCGTGGGTTTTTCCCTCTTTTAGGTTTTCCACGTAAAAACCTTGGTATTCACTTCTCTTTTCTTCTTGTGTGCTGAATACTCGTACAACGCTAGGATGCAAATTTACAAACTCTACCGCAGCGTATATTCTAGCACGCAACAAACCTTTATTTCTTCCCTCAATTCATTTAGCATAAAATGATTTTGAGAAAATGAGAGAAAAGAGAGAAGAGAGAAGAGAGAAGTTAAAAAGATTAGGGTTTGGTGATCGTAGAGTCCTTTTTGTCCATCAACTCAAATGGGAAATTTTTTCATCTTGAGGTAGAATACATTTTTCTTATTTCAAATTTTTAATAAATTGACATTTTTTGAGATTTTTTTTTGATCCAATTTATATTTTCGTTATAAAAAATGAGGATAATTTTATTTTGATAAAACTTTCACTGCATAATTTTTTATATGCTATAAAGATTATTATTATGAATATTTTGAGCATATTCTAGAAATTTATCTTGAGATGATTAAAAGCAAAATTTTATTAATTCAAAATTTTTATTTTGATATCTAAAAATAACATTTTAGTTCAACTAATGTTTCAGAATGTTATTATACACGATCTCTAGTAATTTGATTAATTTTTAAAAATACAAAATTTTTGCTTAATTATGTTTATGTTGGTTACTGTTGAGGCATTTTTGCAATTTATAAATTTAGTTTGATATTACTTTAATTAATGAAATGCATAAAAAATATAAAAGAAATGTGATGTGATGTTATGTCGGCTCCAGTTAGCGACAACTGTGAGATTATGTTATACTGGTGCTAGTAGGCTACCGAGGTGGATTCTATTATGCCGAAGCTGGTGGGCTGTCAGGATTGGATCATAAAATGTCATGTGATGTTATGCCGGAGCTAGTGGGTAAGATTCTGATATGACATGTGATGTTATGCCAGAGCCAGTGGGTTACCTAGGTGAAATTCTGATATGAGATGTATTATGATGTGGGAGTCTAAGTGCTATTCTAAAAATTATAATTAGACATTTTTTAAATTTCAGTTTTAATATAATTCATTAGTTAATTAAACATATTTAGTTTCAGTATATACGTCAATTTCAGCTTTTCGTACAATACTTCAGTTTATTATTACAACATAGTATTCTCAGTTTTTTTATTTTAATTATTGAATTATGTTTTAGGCTGGGATAACTTATTGAGTCGTGTTAAATAATTTCTACTTCTACTTTTATTTTCAGGCCAGAAAAAGGGTAAGGAGCGAGCTGAGTAATTTTGAATAGCAGGCTTCGATCTGTGCTGTTGGTATGCCCTTTTGGTTAGTTTTATTTTTGTTGGCTTTGATATGACATGTGTGGTTCTACATGATCTCTATTAATTTGATTAATTTATAAAAATATGAATTTTTGCCTAATTATGTTTATGTTGCTTACTGTTGAAGCTTTTTTGCAATTTCTAAATTTAGTCTAATGATACTTTAATTTATGAAATACATCAAAAAATATAAAAAATGATGCGATGTTATGTCGGTACTAGTGAGCGACCAAGGTGGAATTCTATTATGCCGGTGCTAGTGGGCTATCGAGGTGGGATTCTTTATGCTGGAGCCGGTAGGCTGCCGAGGTGGGAATCTGATATGACATGTGATGTTATGCCGGAGCTAGTGGGTGATATTCTGATATGATATGTGATGTTATGCTAGAGCTAGTGGGTTATCGAAGGTAATATTCTAATATGAGATGTATTGTGATGCAGTAATTTAAGGGCTATTCTAAAAATTATATGCGGATTTTGTGTGGATCTTTCCAAAATAATTCTTAAAATTTCTTTGATATAAATTAATAAACCCCACTTAAATACAAAAGTATATGTGTCAAATCAAGTAATAAAGTGAAAGGACAGATTGTCGAATCCACGAGGAAGTATGCTTTTAAGCAATCAACTACTACTGTTTATTCTAATTGTAAAATTATTTTACTTCTATAAAAATATTTATTGTGGAGATTTAATCACTAAATAAAAATAATAAAATAATGGATATAATACTTGAATATAGTCTTTGGATTGATGAATGTAAATTGCATATCTTTCCCAATGAAATTCTTAATTGTGAGGTGATTCAGAGTATATGCAACCCTAAATCTCTATAGAGCTTGTAAATGTGAAGAGAATATTTGCTGACCTCTTACAGTTATATCATATCCTTAAGAACTTAATATGTTTTATATGCTACGTCTAGGTATATAAACACATTATTTCAATATTCTTAGTTGTTTTTGCATTCCTCCATAAGCCTATATATCATACTAGATTTTAACTACAGATATGACCACTATATGTATTAAATAAATAACAAGATAGTATTAAAAACATCTTTTAACTTTAGATCATAAAAATTTTCATTAGTACTTAATATGTTGTCAACATCATTAATCCAAAACTAAGGAATTAACTAGACATGAAAGAAAAGATAAGTAAATTCATTTTCATTGATATTATAGAAGAAAGAAAATACAAGAGAATAATATCACCAGAAATGTTCATTGAATCTTCTCTACACTCATTCTTCCTTAATGTATAGAGTTGCTCCAACAAACACAGACTAACACTCTAACAATTTTATCAAATACTTTCTTAAATTTCATTAGCTGTCACCCTAAGAGAGATTTAGAGAAGTACTTTGAAATGCACTGAAATTAAATAAGTGATTGCATTCCCCTATAAACATAACACATTAACTATTTATAGGAAAATATAAAGTAAGCAACTGACGCTGCGGCGCATTAAAGGTCAGCACTACTGGACCCAAAAATGAACTAATGCTACTGCGTCATTGCTTTGGCTCCACCACGTACGATGCTTGCTGACATGGATCAGTTACTTAGTGAACAGTCAAATCATTTCAGTAATAGGTCGTGTCCTTGGGCAGTTATAACTTCCACGCTACATCACTACTAACTTTCAAAAGCTACAACACCAAAATTATAATTTAGGCGTCGAGGCATGATAGATTGTGATGCTTTGGTGCTTGAACATAGTAAGCTAGGCGCTGTGAAGCTGACTCTTTTGTCACTGTGACGCTATCCAACAGAGAAGTTGGGGCTTCCATGTCGATATTGATCAGGCGCTCCAGTGGTGCCTTTGATGTCGCTGTGACATTTTTTGGTCTGATGCCGCAGTGTTGGATGATATTTAGAATTTTGTATCTTTTTCTATATTTTTCATGCACAACAAAACTAAAAAATACATTTTTGTTGGAAACATAACATAAAAAATAATACATGATGTCATAATTTACTAAGTAGTGTTAGCTCACTCTTACTTTTACTTTCATTTTCAGGCCAAGGAAAGGGTAAGGAGCGAGCTGATTAGTTTTGGATATCAGACTTCAATTTGTATTGTAGGTATGCCCTTTTGATTAGTTTTATTTTTACATGCTTGGCTTTTATTTGATTATGTTGTCTACTACTAAGCGCTATTGCAAATATCTCAGATTGCATATATATTTTTGAATGTTAAATAGAAAATCATTTTGAGATTCATTAGTCTTCCACTTTATATTACATTCAATAGTGGCTATGCTCTATGGTCTATTTAAATTGAATAATTCATTTAAGTGATTCTCTAATCAGATCCTGAGAGCAGTCTTGCCATAATTGGACACGATATGACCTATATAGTATTGGGTCATATCATATCGGGTCATATCGGGTTGGGTTATGATAAATTTGACTACTAAAATACATATTATTGATTCATTATTACTATTACTATACGATTTTATTGCTTTACTATTATTGTTTATTATTTTATTATAACTATACAGATTTAATGTTACTATATAGATTTACTGTTATTGCTTTACTTTACTATTGCTACTTCCGATTTTACTAATGATACTGTGTTGATATTGCTATCGATATAGACGTCGATACTATTATTGATTGATTGTACATATGAATGATACTTATTCATTGTACTCATATTGAGCACATGATTAAGATACTAACTTGATACTGATATAGAATAAATAGATAGCATGTGTACATCATTGTAGGATTTTACTGTATTAATATGATTCCAATAGTCTTTACTGATGTTTTGATTTTATCGCTTTATATGATTTGTTAACTGATTAATAGTATTGATTTGTCAATTGCTTTATAAATCTGACACCTATGTTGATTTATTGGTTTTTCCATTGTACTATTTTACAATCTATAAACCATACTATTTTGCAATCTATAAACTTTATCATTACTGTCTACAGCATGTGGGTTTTATTAATTTTGCACACATTCATGATCATATAAATATTATTGTTATGATTTGACTTCTGACATGATATTATCCTTTATCGTGCTTTGAGTTCAGTGTAGACTTTGGTTACTTGCTGTGCTCTTAAGTTCATTATATGTAGTTAAATAATTTTAGGTTAAAACAAGGGAGCATGAGTAAGAGATTGATCAAGATCATTCAGACTTAGGTTCTTATTATTTTTGTTATTTTTTTATAATAAGAACATAGTAGTTATGATATGATTGTATAGATCTTGAATAGTGTATATAATTTTTTGAAAAATAAATACAAATGTATATATTAATATTTTGATTGATAGTTTTGATTCCACTGGTATTTATATTGATAAGAGAAATTAGATAGCTTTGATTGTTATATACTAAAATATAAAAAAACAATTCTTCAAAATTAGATATCGTGGCATCACATTAACTATTTAAAAGAATGAAAAAAGGTTTTATGATTGAGCGAGCCTTAGGGCATATGAAATTAATATAAATCTTGCATATCATATAGTGATAGTCTCTAGATGATGGATTGATCATGTACAAGTATTTATTAGAATATAATTTTTAAGTTGAATGAGTTGGGTCAAGAATGGGCAAAACTTCATTAAGCTTGAGCTCAACCCAATTTGATTTTGAACCTAGCTCGATCTTCATTTCAGCTCGACTTGATATTTGCAAGCAGCCCAACCCAATTTGCTAGCTAAGAATACATACCACATTAGAACAATTAATCAAGGAATCAGAATCAATAGCTTTTTGATGGAAAGTGCTTAATATCCTACAAATCACATTTTGAATATTATACAAATATCAAGAAGTGAATAACATAGGGTTTCTTTGTGATTTTTTGGTCATACACTGCACAAAATAGTTTGAGCTCAAAAATATAGATTACATACATTTTCTGCTTTTGTGATTTAAATATTTTATCTTGATATGCAAACAATCTAAACTAATTATATGAATGATTTTTTAATTAAAAGTGATGCATGCATGGCTTCTCTTTAAGTCAATAATTAACAATTAATTATGGTTAGTTAAACTCTAAGAGCAGTCTTTGAGTTTGATTTACTATATTCTTAGTAAGAGTGTTGCTCATATTTTTAGTTACAATAAAAATATATCTCATAGAATTCTCCAATATATCTCATAGAATTCTCAGAGGTGCAAATCTTAATCCAAGAGATAAATATATGGAGTCAAATAACGACACCAAAGCAAAATTCAATTTCAACATAAATAAAAGAAAAATCATTACCCTGCAGCTGAAGGTTTACCGGAAAGCTCAAATACATCCAAAGTCCTTTCATTTCCAGTCTTTTCCAATAAGACCTCCACCTTCGCTAGTACTCTGAAATATTGTATGGGCGGGTGCAGGAGAAGGCTTTGTCCATTAGATTTGTTCTGAGCTATTCCCACGTGAATTGTATCTCTCTCTCTCTCTTTCATGATGCACGCATTCATCAACAATGACCAGATCAGAACCTCTCTCTCTCTCTCTCTCTCTCTCTCTCTCTCTCTCTCTCTTTACATATATAATATTTCATCAAAGTTTCCTGGTAAACTATAGTTATAGCCGATTGGACAAGAAATCTACTCAATTGGCAACTCATTCCGACAGAGAAGAGCTCCATCCGCGAACTGTGGACTGGTAAAAGCTACAAGAACTTTTTTTGCTGGCAAGTAATAGTAAACAAGTACAGAATAATGGTGGAAGCAGACGAGTAGTTCTGTTCTGCTCTTCCATCTCTTAATCTTGAGGGTTTTTGACCAGATTCAAGAAGTTTTCGATTCGAGAATTGGCTTAAAGGCATGTATGTGATTTGTACGTTGCTCATCAGCTTTATATTTATGTATATATAACTGGTATTTCTCTTTTAATGTGATGCAATAAATAAAAAAATTACACTCTCTGTGTAGAAACATGAGCTGCTTCACAAATAAAAAAAGGATAAAGATGAAAAAAAAATGAATTAAACCAAGCCAAGATTGTGGTAATAATCAGTAATAAAGGGTGTTTTTTTCACCTATTTTGATTTAGAAAGGCCTAAAATATTAAAGTTTTGCTTTATAGTTTGCATTTCTTCTCATAGCTTCATGATTGGATAACACATTTACAAACTTACCCATCTCTCTAATTGGGCTTGGAGGACATTATTTCTTATATATATATTATAGCACAACATCAACATACATTTGGTTACTATTTAATTCTTACTTATGTACAATGACTAATATTATGCAAACAATCATTGATGGAATAATTTATCCTTAATTAGATGATTTTTTTTGGAAAAAATTGGGGCAGAAGCCCATTTCATTGATGTGAAGAAAAAATTACAGTAAGTAAAAGGTCAAAAGACCAAATGCAGACATCAAAGTGCTGTAGGTATACTCAAAATAGTAAAACAACAGAGAAAAAAAGTAGAAGAAGAAACCAAGGGCTCATATGCATAGTGTAGTAAAACCCAGGCAGCAAAAACATCTAAAAAGATAAAAAGGATATCGCTGGTTGCTAGGAGAATCGACCATCCAAGGAGAAGCATAAATAAACTAGCATTCATCATTGCCCTGCAAAAAAATTGATCTCTGGCTGCCAAAATAACCACCCTGAGATCCAAAAAAAACAACCGAGCCATTGCTCCAGATTCCGGTAGGCAACAAAAGTAACGCAGGGACACAACATTAGCCCAGAGGCTCCATCAAAGCATCTGTTTAAAAACATAAGAATTCTTCCACTTTGAAGTTTTGTAGGGAACAACCTTCTTGATATTAGCAGCGATAGTGGCTTAGCATTGAATAATATTTCCAAATAATCTATCATTTCTAGCTCTCCAGACATGGTAAGTGATTGCACACATCAACATAAAATAAAAATTTTTCCAGCTCTTGTTAGATATATACCCAATCATCGTTATAATTGAAAACTTGCAGTAAAGTGGTACGAAGCAGCATATGGTTCATACAAGGAAAAAGCCGTTTGAAGATAGCAAAGGTGTAATCACATTCAAACAAAAGGTGGTTGCGGCTTTCAAAGTGCTGGCAGTAAAACACATAAGTTTGAGCAGTGGAAATCCCTTTAACCAACAGATTATCAGCAGTTTTCAACCCATTGTTTAAGGCTAACCAGGTGAAACAAGAAAAGCATAAAGCATGATTCTTATGGCAAACATATTTGTGCCAGCTAATAGTAGGCTGATCTTTATAAAAATCCTTCTTAAAATGCTTAAAAATCGGCTTTTCAGAATCGAACCAGGAGCAGGTAAAACTTGAGTTTGTAATAGGCATCGTAGAGATCAATGCCTTGATGAGATCAGTTAAGTTAAAATGGGGTCTCCAAATTCCATTTAGGATCAGACAACTGACTGGAAGTTTAGAGAAAGAAAAACTCTCCAAATTTTCATTCCTAAGCCTGTAAGCAATAGAATTTCCAAAGAACCAAGGGTCCCAAAGTAAATAAAGTTTGCTATTATCAAAAGCCTTAAAAATTAGATTATGCTTAATATTCTCAGCCACAACAGCTAAATTCTTCCAATAAACAGAGCAACGCGCGGTGGTTGTTGGGATTCCAAAAGGAAGTGTATTTTGCCCTCCACCGATAGAAAAGAAGACTATCATAATTAAAGAATATACAAATGGTGGAACAGCCAAAACTGTGAGAAAGCAGAGGTATTGTCGGTATATCAAGCCCACCAAGATGTTTTGGTTTGCAAGTATCTTTCCAAGTTATCAGATGCAGCTTTCTTTTAGTAATATCACAGAAATACAAAAATCTGGAACAAATTTTGTTGATTATTTTACAGCAAGATTTAGATAAAATAACCCCACGAATCCAATAGGCTAAGATGTTGGAAATAGTAAATTTGAGATACTGCAACCTTCCAGCAAATGAGAGAATTTTAGCTTTCCAACCGTCCAGGGAGTTCTGAATTTTTTGTAACAGAGGATGAAAATCACTCAGTTTAAGTCTTCTATGGAGGATAGGGATCCCCAGATATCTAATGGGGGAATCAGTGATAGGGATGTTAAGAATACTATAGATGAAGTGAGCATTCAAAACATGCCTAGATAAGATAATATTGCTCTTATCTTTGTTAATCTTCAAACCCGAGATATCAGCAAAGCAGTTAAGTAAATCCGCAAGGACCTGAGCATTATCAGAAGAAGCCTTACCAAACACCAGCAAATCATCTACATATAGTAGGTGTGAAATATGGGTGTTTCCCATGGAAATTCCTTGAAACTTGTTAAAAGCAACCATTTCTTCAAGACATGAGGAAAGACCATCCATAATAATGCTGAAGAGGTAAGGTGAAAGAGGGCAACCCTGTCTAAGGCCAGAAGTCGAGTTAAAATAACCTTCTAAAGCACCATTGATGCAAATGGAGAAATAAACATTTGAAATGCATCCTTTAATGCAAGAGACAAATTTGGGAGGAAAGCCTTTGCTAAGAAGACGATTAAGAAGATATTCTCTGGAAATAGTTTCAAAAGCTTTATGAATGTCGAATTTGGCGCAGAAGTAGTTATCTCTAGTATTAAGATTGAAATCTCCAAGGAGTTCAGCAGCCAGAAGGATGTTATCAGAGATTACTTTATCATTTATGAATCCAGCTTGGCTAGAATGAATAATGTAAGGCATGACCACTTTCATCCTATTAGCCAAGATTTTTGCAATAATTTTATAAAATGTGTTGCAAAGAGAGATGTGCATATAATATGAAATGTAAGCTGCATGGAAACCTTTGTGAATCAACGCAATGGCTGTAGCTTTGACATGCTTTGGTAAAGAGCCAGAGAAAAAAATGGAAGAAATTGCTTCACAAAGTTGATTTCCAATAGTGTTCCAGGTGGTCTTATAAAATTCAAAAGTGTATCCGTCAGGTCCAGGAGAAGAAGAGTTGGGAGAAGAAAAGATCACATCTTTGATTTCTTCAATGCTAACATTAGTAGTTAAACAAGAGATAAGATGTTGGAGTATGGTGTTCCCAATAGGGGTGTCCCAATTGTTCGAATTTGGCATATATAAGGAGTATTATAAAGCATATGAAAGTTATTAACCATAGCATCTTTGATATCAGCAGGATCAGATAGAACCCTATCAGCCGTGGTGATAGTTTTAATAAGGCTATGGTTGTGTATAGCATTGATTCTTGAGTAAAGAAACTTAAGATCATCTTCTCCATAAGACAACCATTTGGCTTTTGCTCTTTGTATAATCCAAGCATTCCAATCAAAATTTCTTTCAGATAAATAGTGATTATTGCTCTTAAGGTCCAAGTTAAGAGTATGATCAAATGGGGAAGCTTTGATTTGATCCAGGAGAAGGTGTTGGGTCTTGGAAAGATCTTCAATTTCTTGCTTGAGAGAGTTTGAGGATGCCCATGAATGGGATTTAATACTGTTTTTGAGAGTCTTAAGTTTCTGGTATAAAGAGAAAATTGGGCTGCTGTGGTTAGGAAGAGAAAAAGCAATAATGAGACAATCCCAAAAGCCGACATTAGAAGCCCAATAGTTCTTATATAAAAATCTGTATTTTTGCTGACTACTAGCCTTATTTTGCAAAATGATAGGAGAGTGATCCAAAACATGGGGATCACCAACTCTATAAAATGAGTTAGGATGAGAGTTTAACCAAGCGTCATTGACAAGCATTTTGTCCAGCTTTATGTGAATGGGATATTCAGTTCTCTGATTATACCAAGTATAATAGTGACCAACCGAAGATAGCTCATGAGCACCAATGCTAAAAATCATGTTGTTAAAGTCAGATAGCTTTCCATTATGAAGAGTAATACCACCCTCTTTCTCATGTGCATATCCACAACAATTAAAATCCCCAAAAATAATCCAAGGGGAGGTAATATTTTTTGCCAATTCCATAATTTGCTTCCAAAAAGTGAGTCTTTCTTCTAGCGAGTTAGCATCATAGATGACAGAGACAAGACAAGTCTCAATTTGTCTCGAGAAAATCATGCCATGGATCAGCTGGCTGGAAGTAAAAAGAGGTTTAAAATTTACAGTGAGGGTATTCCATTTGATCCAAATTCCCCCTGGGGATGAATAAGCAAAATTATCAAAAGAACCTTCATGAGGAAAAATAGTGTGGGAGTTTAAGAACCAAGGGTTAGTGGAAGATAAAGAAGAAACTCTGGCTTCCAGAACAAACAATAAATCTAGATTGAATTTAGAAACAAGGTCTTTGCAACATATTACTTTGTCCGGGTTATTAAACCCACGGGTGTTCCATGCATCAAATTGGGGGCAAATCATTGCGACTTTGAAGTGGGTGTAGTTGCCTTCTTGGCATGCTTTGCTATAGTGTTTTTGCTGCTAGGGGGGTTTGTTTGCAATATATATATATATATATATATATATATATATATATATATATATATATATATATATATATATATATATATATATATATATATATATATATATATATATATATATATATATATATATATATATATATATATATATATATATATATATATATATATATATATATATATATATTTGCCATGTTCCAAGCTATCTGAAGCAACAATTCTCTGGTCTGTATGAATCACAAGGTGATCTATAAGAGGGGGGCGCGGGCTAGATGATACTTCTTGTGAGTTGTGGATTGCCTCTTGCATGTCTTAGTGATCATTGAGGATGTCGAATTTGTTACTGGTAGGGAGCTTAGGGGGTTTGATAAAAGCAACACCTGGACTGGATATCAAAGTGGGGGAGGTAGGTGCTTCAACTGAAGTAGAGGGCTATTCTTCAGATGGAGAGTTAAGGTTAGGGATAAGTGTTTGGGTGGAAGGGGACACCAGTTCTATGGTTGGTGGGGTGGGAAGGTTGGGAGCAGTAGGAGGTTGGACTACTGGGAGGGAAAGGTTGGGGGCAGTTGTGAGTTAGGCTCCAGGGAGGGGAGGGTGCTTCGGAATGGTGAGACATCTGGAAGGTTGTTACGGGGTTTGCGGCTGGTGCTCCTGCCACGATTTTTTGGTGGCTCAGAAGGTTGGGGGTTTGGGTTCTTTGAACAAGAATTTGGAGGGTGCATGACGGAGCAACAGTGAGAGCATGAGGTGGGTTTCCAATCATATAACACAGTGAGAGAGGATCTTTTACCATCTATAGAAATAATAATCTCATCAGGAAGAGTAGCAGAACTGCTGACCTGAACACAAACTCTAGCGAAAGTTAACCTGGTTATAGCTGTCGTAAGAGCATCGACCGCCAAAGGAATCCTGACACAGCTTGCGATCTTTGAAATCCCCTTAGGCGTTCAGCACGAGAGAGGTAGGTTTTTGATCTTGATCCTAAGGGGGGTGGAGGGAAATTCTTCCTGAACAGGAACTAAATCCGGCGTCCATTTCTTTAGGATGAACAGTTTGCCGAATAAAAACCACGGGCCACCTGACTAGGCCATTTCGTAGTCCTCTATCGCGGTAAATTTAAGTAGGAAGAATCCCTCATCCAAGGTAAGAAGGGAAAAGAATCTTTAAGGTTCCAAGCCTTTTTGATTGTGGAGAGAAGGGCTTCATAATAGGGGCAATGGCCAATCGAATAACCAACTAAAGAGAGCGACTATTCAGAGGAGCCGACGTCAAATTAAGCTTTAGTGAACTAGGCAGTAAGACTTTCGGTGGGGAAACGAGAAAGCGAAGAGGTGAAATCGTTCGAAGCTTGGAAGGCGACTAGAAATTTCTAGTTGAGGGGGGTTCTAGTAGAAGGAAGTGTCGGAGCAGAGGTGGAAGCTAGAGGGGGGAAATGAGTGAGGGAGGAGGAGGAGGACATCTTGGGGGAGATCCTCCCCGGAGGCGAAGAAAGGGCGGCCAGAAGAGCAAAATCCTAGCAGAGCTCGAAGACGCTGGACACGGCCCCCAACTCGTTCGCTCAAGAGTTTCAAAAAGCCAAATCTAATTAGATGATTGATGTATCGATTTATTTATTTTTATGGATAAAACCCACAATGAACTTACGTGTTAATTTAACAAAAAGGTTTCAAGTTCTTAGAAGAATCAAAAGCTCACTAATGCTCAAAGAGCTACTGTAAAAAGTAAAAAAGAAATCAAAGGAGCCAATGATTCGTACTAAGATACAAGATAAATAGGACTAAAGAGAGAAAAAGTGCCAACCGTCAAAAAATAAAACTCAAGCTTAAGCCAACTTAGCAGCCCAAATAGGACCAACAACAATACCACCAGTAGTTCACCAAGCCATTTATTAAGCACACTAGCAGCAAACTTCAACAATAACCAAAACTTGAAAGGAATCGAAACAGACAACAAAATAACATAAGATGCAAACAGATACAACCAAGCCAGTAGAATAAACAAAGAATCATCAATAGATAACAATCGCAACAATATAACTCCAAAAAAGGCTACAAACACAACCCACCACATCATCATATCAAACAGGAATCAAACACTATACCATAGATCAAGAAGAGATATAACGGTGGGATATAGAGCCAAACACCCGAGTCTTGAACCCACACAAACAACCAAACACCAAACACTGAATAACACTATAAATGAAAAAAAGGGCCAAGGAAAACCAACCCAAGAAATGCAAGCTGGAAGCATGGAGAGAGTAGGAGAAGGACAACCACAGGCTAAAAAAAAAGGTAGTATCATGAGAGGTTAACAAAATAGCTGCACAATATGAGTCAATAGAATTCAGCCGGCCAACAAAATTAAGAAACCATTAGAGAAGAAAATCATCAACCCTACCAATAATATTATGAAATTCCAAATCCTCAACCCTTCAAAATGAATGCAATATATAAAGGCAAAGCTAAAGCTTTAATAAACCATTGATAAAGCACTAAAAGACCCCACTAGCCATAAACCACTGTACACCAATAGACCAAATCACCAATAAAAGTCCAAAATTGAACATCAATATTGGTAGGTATAAAATTAACTTCTCAACCATTGCCAAAAAATTACAATCATTGCAAGAAAAAGCCTTCTCCAATCCCCCAATAAAAGTAAATATAGTCCAAGCAAAAAAAAAAAAAAAAACCATCCATAATACCACCAACTCCATATAGAGATATAAAGGAAAATCTAACATAAATAAATCAACATTAATCAAACCAACAAGATATAACTACATAAAAGTTGGCTTTTTGCAGTGGACAAATACAGCGCAAAATAAGTAAAATCTGTTTCAAAATATGATTTGCAGCGGAATATAATCTGACGCCAAAAATAGCGTCGTAAAATTATTTGCGATGGGAAAAAATCCACCCAAATACTTTCAAAGATTTAAGATGGATTTGCGGCAAAATTTAAGTAATAATAATAATAATAATAATAATAATAATAATATCTCCTAGCCAGGCAGGCCGCCCAATCCAGACCAGAGTGCTTGCTGCCCCAACCTGATCGGACTTCCGATTGCCAGCACCATCTCCCGCCTGACCGGCTGCTCGCACATAACCGGACTACCCGCTACCCTCTCCCGCTTGACTGACTGCAGTGCTTGATCTGACTGCCAACGCCATCTCCCGTCTGACTGGCTTCTAGCACTTGATCGAACCTGCTCCACTCAAAAACTATCTCCCTTCTCCACTCGGTCACGGAGACAAAACGTACACATTAAAAAGTTTTTTTTTAATTTATATTATAACTCAGCTTACAGCGAATTTATGACAACAATTTCCGTCATAAATTGGAACCAGAAATTTTAATGCAAATCTCCACAAAAATTGTCAAAATTTTCCATCACAACTTCATCATCATTTTTGGCAAAAAAATAATCTACCGTAAAGTTCGCCTCAAATCTACTACAAACTGCTAACTTTTCTGTAGTGTATAAAATATACCCTCATAAACAACACCAACCAACAAAATCAAGAAAAAAAAATCAACATACTTATAGAAGCCAAAACTAGGTTAATATATAAAAGTAAGAGCATCATTGCATCTAGTGATTTTGACTTCACATAGAATGTTCTACAAAATTTTCTTTTTATCTTTCCTCTTTTTTCTACCAGAAGCAAGAAAAAATCATCTTTAGTGACTTGTATAACATTTAAATCGACATCTTTATGAAAATAATCAACAGAATGAAGCTCTCCCTCTTCCCAAATAAAATCAAAATGACCATAAGAGAAAAATCTAACATAGGGATCATTATGATCCTCATAAGAAAGCATGACCTTTGATGCAAACCCTCCAAATTAGCTTGAGACAAACCAACAAGATACAAAAGAATGAAAATTATGAGAATTAAATTGGAAATATCAATACTACTAGAAGAATGATCATGACCTACAAAAGTTAAGATTAAGTAAAGGAGAAGCTTCTAAATTTGAGTTAATAATAGCCATCAAAACAAATTCCTCAATATCCTTCAAGGGTTTAGGGCTATCAGTAGGAATAATGTCATATGGATTCACACAATTCTTATTAACATCTTGAATGTTAGCATCATCACTATGAACATAAAGCACATTAAGAGGCATGTTTTTGTCAATATCTTTGGTTTTCTCTTTTTCTCAAGTGTGTATATAAAATAAAATGCTCAGCGGAAGCATGACCATGAATTTTGCAATGATTATAAAAAAATAGGAACATTTTGTAATTCAACTTTCAACATATAACCAAATGATTCAGGGTCAATCCATATTTCTTTTGGATGTTTTTTTTGGTAATATTCAATTTAATAAGCACTCTAGCAACATAAGGACGTGAACATGAGGTAGTGGCTTGGTCAATTTTAAGTGGACGATCAAAAATTGAACCAATGGCATGTGAGACTTGGGGGTTGAATACATGTAACCTAAGATTATGAAACGAGATCCAAACAAGAATAATAGGTGACTCGTCCTTAATATTGGATCCCACTTCATATTTGATAATTATTAATATAGTAATATCACCTCTTGCAAACACCCTATTATAGTCCAAGTCATTAGCAAGTTGAATGACAATATGTTTGGCATCCATAAGGCCAACATAAAACATACCAAATAGTTTAAGGTTTATGAATAACTCACTGACAACATTTAGATTCGGTCGTTTACATAACAAAATTTTCAACCAAAGTAAATTCAAATAGAGCAGAAAACTTTTCCAACACATACTCAATAAAAATTAAAACAGGGACACCCTTAACGATAGTATTTGTGAAGGAAGAAGAAAGAAATGAGGAAGAGCTCATACTGACCACCAATCTTTGAAAGAACACAAGTTAGAGGAAATATTTGAACCAGAAACAAAAAATAGGCCTTGATTTTAACTATGGAGGATGGTTTGGTTGAGCCCCATGGATTGGAAGGAGATAGCTCCGTTCGATTGAGAGCAAGGCTGGGGCAGAAAGAACAACTAGAAGAATTGAAACCAGGGGTCGAGGACGACCACAAGGCATACAAAATAACTACCGATTCACTCTCCTCTCCTTCTCCACTTCTCATCTCCGCATTCTTCTCTTCCTTCCCTGGTAAGCCAAACAAGGAGGGAAGGAAATGGCTGAGTAGAAAATTATATATATATATATATATATATATATATATATATATATATATATATATATATATATATATATATATATATATATATATATATATATATATATATATATATATATACAATTCAGTGCATAGCATCGTAATGCTCTGGATCCACTGCCGCAACACTATATGCTTAATCCAAAGTTATTATAGAACATACAACTTAGCACCATCGCGTCAAATTCCAGCGCCCCAGCATTGCTTCCCCTTAATTGAGATATTTCAAAATTTTCAAATAAATCCAGTTTAAGAACTTTGGGTTTTTATAGTTGGTTAGAGTGGTTCTAATCAATTTGTGTTATATAGATTGTTTCATATATTTCTATCTAAAAAATAAAATGTTCTTTCTTCTTCATCTTTCTATAGCCATATAAGTTACTTTGATTTAACCAAATTTCTTTTTTTTTTTCCCTAATGAAGTTCGGGAATGTGGTCAAATCTCATATATTGTGATTGAATTTCTCTAGACTTTTTTTTTCAATTTTATTAAATTGCCTTGTAATTCAGTAAGGTTTAAATTAATATGCTTAATTAGAAAATTTGCTAGGCAGTTATCCTCTATACATTCTCCATTTCATCCAACTTTTTTTTATTTTCCCTTTATTTTTAAAGTGAAAGCAGCTATTTTCTCAATTTTAATTATCATTTTGTATCAGATAACATTTACAGTTTGTACTGATATATTATTGAAAGACCTATAATTATCTCAATTATGCTTCAAAGCAAAGTCTTAAGGGCACATGTTTAAAATCTTACTTATCATAATATCATAGATTTTCTATTGTTAAAAAATACTAATAATTAAATAAAAATACGAGAGTTTGGCAAGTAATATATATATATATATAATTTTGAATCAATTTAGGCTTCGTTTGGAACGGCTTTCTTTTTTATTCTTAAAATACCTTTTTAGGATAAAAATTAAAATTTTAGTATTAAAAAGCTGCTGTAAGAAGCAGTAAAAAGCCGTCCCAAGCGAAACCTTAGTCTTCATTTAGACAAATTTATTACAATTTTGCTTTTCAAATCGCAACCATAATTCCGATTGGGCTACTGCTTTTGTCTACTACTTAAAAGAAAATTTGTACTAGAACTCTGTTTTCTATAACAACTTTAAGAATTTACTCTCCCTACAACAGTTTTATAAAGAAGTAAGCAAATTATTCCAAACAAAATTTTAATTATAAATTTATTCATATTATATATGCAAATTTCACAAAAAAAAAAAAAAAATCCTCCCGATCGACCAACATATCAATTCAGTTCTTTCAAAAGGCTATGCATACATGCATCCTTTGAAAAAATTGCTTAGGAGGTCCACCCTTCCATAAAAAAATTGGACATGCAAAATGCAAGGAAAATGATGCACATACACGTAAAAATATGCATGTGTCTTCATCCCCTTCAGTATATTCCGTGCATGTAATTGTAAACATGAGGAATATTGTAATAAAGCAATTGTTTTTTTCATGATGAGATAAAAATCTATAATCATAGGTCATGAACCATGTGGAGATATTTCAGTACATCACCGGTGCTTGAAATATTTGATTCAAGATCCCTTAATAAGAAGAGAAAGGTCAATGAACTAACACAAACAGACTCTTTTACGGAGAAAATTATTAGGTCCGGACATCCAATTAAAACTTGTCACGTGAACTGCACTTTATTTGCGCTTTATGAACGCTTTGACTGTGTTTTACATGTGCTTTTGACGCACTTGACTTAAAATTATGCGGACACTGTACATTCCACATGTCAATATTTTATTAGTGTCCGGACGTATCTCTACGTCCGGTGACCGGACCTAATAATTTTCCCTTGTAGGGACCATTTCTCGACTTATGCGCGTCATCCTTGTGCAGAGGCCATGTTAATATTCTCTGTATCGTTCCAATTTTATCGGATGTCTCCAAAGAGATAACATTCGCTTTTAGGGCATAATTAATATTAACGCATAAAGATCTTAGTTTGTTTCTATTGTCGATTCTATGAATAAACTCAATATTAAACCATTCTTCAAAGTCTTCATCTTCTATATATATGTAGTGGAAAAAACATTTAAATGATTGCTTCTATGTTGCCTCTGTGTAGGTTGTAATAGATACACTAATGGGCAGCATTACTCGGCTACTCGCCAAAAATCGAAGTATGTTGATTTTTAGTCAGCTTAAAAAGGAGTCATTACAAGTCATCAAGTCATGTCACAACCTTTTTATTTTGATCATCTTGATATAAAATATTAAGAAATTATTATTATTGCAATATATAAAGATTTATGTATGTATATTTATTCATTAAATATTGAATATATTCATATTTAACACATGTCAATTTGAAGTCATTTCAAGCCATTTTGGATTTGGTTTTTGAGTTATATGTTATGAGCCAACTTGAATTGATTTAGGCTTCGTTTGGGACAATTTTTTTTATGCTTTCTAAAATTACTTTTCAGTACAATTTTTTTTTTGAATTAGAAATTTTTGTACTTAAAAGCCGTTTTAGATCGTAGCAATAAAAATGTCCCAAATAAAATCTTAGAGTTGACTCGGACATTTTGGGTACGAGCCAGACTGAACTAAAAAAATTTGATATTCAAGTTAGCCATAGCTAACCAGATCACGGGAGCTCAACTGATCAATGACACCACTAATACAATATGTAGATGGACTTTGTCCAGCTTCAAAACATTGGATGCTGAGATGACTTGCTAGGTGGATAGATGGCAAAAGTTGCAAAGTGTGGAAAAGCAGAAAACAAGTCTTCTTTATTATGGTTCAATACTGGATGCCCTTCGCTTTCTCTTGCTACTATGTTATTTTGCCTCAATAGTTTCTCAGTACTTTTGCAGCTGTTGCTTTGTCCTCTATTGTTAGAATAAAATTTAGGGGGAAGCATCATCAAGTATGATGGCGAATTTGAACCTATCATTTCTAAATAAATCCAAAGGAAGAGCTTCAAATCAATCTTGTGCTACAGACTTTTCTTTTACATGGAGGGCCCATCTGCAAACTAACATATTCTATTTGACAATTGGCTGATTTTCTTACACAGCCTTTCTGTGTAAGGATTTGTCTGTGTTCTACACGAGGAGATAAGTATTAGTGTATTACCCAATGCACTGATTTCTATGGGATTCTTCTTTTCTGATGTTTGGTTTTGTTTTCCCTTATGCTTCCTAATTAGAGTACCAGCAATAGCTTTAAGAGAAATTAATAGAAAATTAGGAAAAATTATTGCGTGCGGTGTCTGGATGAGTCCAGAGGTTAATCTTGATATGCTACGTCACCCAATACACTGTGTATTTGGTGACATGACGCATCAGGATTGACCTCGATCCAGATGCATTCGGACACCGCACAGAATAATCTCTCAAAAATCAGAGACATGCTTACCATTTTATTCGAAAATTGAAGATCTATTGATTTTTTTCTTTGAGTTTTAATTAACTTGAAAATAATATTAACCCATTTTAGAGTGAATTATTTGGAATCAGTTTAAACCAACTGTATTCATATAAAAATATCTCTATAGAGATTATTATTTATTTACGACATATATTGCAACAATGTCTTTGGCCACTTAGACAAAGTTAGTTTTATGACTCAATGTACTAGTTGGTCCCCTCATTTCTTTCAATTATTCTCTTCAAATTCTTTAATTTTTTTTTGGGGGACAGTTAGGGGATTCGAACATCAACCGCATGAGAGGAAAAACTTCACTCAAACAGCAAGCTGCACGCACGATCTCACCAAGTTCTTAAATTCTCGTGATTTTACTCTGCATAGATATATTGATAGAAATTACATGATTTATAATATAGATACGAACGAATGGTTGGAAATTTTCGCTCCTCATCATGGCTTGCACTTGCATATTGAATTACTTTATTAATTTCTAATCAATTATATTCAAAAGAGCTCATCTTTCCATTAATAATTAAAAAAAAAAAATAAACACTACAACAGTACAAATGTCCAACCAGTCTAAAAGGGGAAAAATTTGAAATAATTGAATTAGATAGTATCGTTATACTTCTATAGAAGCTAAGCTAGCTAGCTTGAGTGCTACTCTAACTTACCTAATTACCATAAAAAAATGTTACTCTCTATTTATGCTCATGAAAGTGTAAAACAAAGGGCCAAAGTAATGTTGATTACCCCAAAGATTGCCGGCCGGTAGGCTGCCACTACCTAGATTCTACCTTTAGGAAACCTCTTTATTAACAAACAAACTCCTGACATCAAGCAACTGATTTGACTAGTTACTTACTTTAGTTAACAAACCTAAGCCATAGATTTATATATGAACTAGTTGCATCGAATTAACTAATGTTATCATGCATGTACCTATTCTAATTTCTCAAATTGCATGGCCTACTTATTTAATTGTGGGGGAACACTCAACTATTTACAGAACACTAAATAATAGTTTAGATCTCATTGTATGTTAGTGTTGTAAAGAAGGTCACATCAATTTGTTTTCTCTTCTTTATGATTGACTAAAATGGATTGTTGATAAATATAAAGTATTTGGGAATATATTTTATAAGGATATGATAGCATTGTATTAAATCATATGCAATAAATGTGATGTAAACTAGTTAACAAATCATTCATAAATTTGGCCAAAGATGAAGATAATATGATGGCAGCGAGGATAATGAAGTACTTGCTTGTAAATTGGCTTTAGTTGGTGTGGTGTATTCTGACTATTTCTTTCTTTGATTAAACTAAATAGTTGGAGACCAAAAACGTGCCCTTGTCTCCTCCCAAAGAACTTTAGAATTAATATGAAGGAGAAGGCTTGTTCGATCTGCTATTTCACATCCACCAATCTTCATGCATATCGTAACTAAACCAAAGTCATTTTGGGGGCATCATCTCTATCAATAGATATCACCATCCATCATCATGAATTCTCTCCAACATATGGACAAAGACTTATTATTTTTGTTAAGTCATCTAGTAGACATAATGGAGAGTGACTTATGACATAAGTGAAATGGAATAGTCTAACATGTTGTATATATCTACTAATTTGTAGTATTACATATTATATTGTTTGCTAGTGAATGTAGAATAAAGTGTGATTAAAGTTGAGCTAATTAAACCATTTGTAAATTCATTTCAATCTAAAATTTAAGTCTATAGATAAGTGCCAATCATTAAATTTATTTAGTGCTGTTAGGATATGAATTGTGATAATTTAGATAAGATCCCGAATTTGTCACATGACTAACATGCATAAAGTCTCAAATGAAATTCCAGGGAGTGTAGAAAATAAAGAATGTAGAACATACTAGAAATTTAATTTGGAAAACTCGAAAAGGAAATTATCATGTGATCTGATCCATATGAAATAATCTATTATACTTGAAGTTATAAAAGTTAACTCTTTCCTATAATTGGCAAAGATAGTAACAAAAAATTGGTAGAACTTGCTTGATTTCTTATATTCCGAGAGAATTTAATTACAAATTCTTGTATATCTTAAGCCTCAAATTTAAGACCTTATGATTAGAGCCAAAACACCTGACACCCAGAACAAAGTGGGATACATATAATATTATTTAGCTAGAAATTGGCACATGACTAATTGATCCATGAATAATGAAGGAAATAAAATAAAAAATAAATCTTGATTTAAAGCATTGATACAGAAGTGTATTTCAGATGAAGTGTTTTTTAAATTAATATTTATTTATTTTATTATTTATTGAAATGATAAGTGCCGAGGCATAACATACACATCAGACTTCTAATGCCTGCATTGAATTTGCAGAAAAAAAAAAAAAAAAAAAAAAAATTGACAACCAAACTGCATGATTCTTACAAATTTTCCATAAATGACTTTGTGCCAAAACTCTAAAAGGCTATGAAAGTAACAAGAAGAAGGATAGACAATTGATGTCTTATTGCGAACAGTTCCCATTAGATAAAATAACATATTCACATCATTCTTCCTTCGTCGGTCGTCTTCAGGTGGTTAGCCGAAAGCAAGTGAACTCAATTATAGAGAAATACTGTTTCTGTCTGCATTTGCAACACTAGAGAGAGAAATGAGGAGTTTCAACTTGCAAGAGAAAAAAAATGGTTTTTCTGAGATATTTACTGTGGTAGAACAAAATTTCCACTCTTACTGTCATTTGAAAAGAAAGGTGTGGTTGGAGATCTGCTGCTCTCACGCAACCAGCCAGCACAGTGGGTTTTCTTTACATAGGAGAGAGAGAGAGAGAGAGAGAGAGAGAGAGAGGCGGTATTGTGTGAAAGTGAGTGAGAGCTTTTTATTAGAAAAAAATTCAGTTGGACACTTGAGATAAAAGCTTGTTCCGAAAATAAGCTGGGAGGTCATAAATTTTTTTACTAACAGTAAAAATATTTTAAATTATCATGTAAATCATTAAATTTACCTTGTAAAGCATTGAGAAACCATGTATGAGGCCCCATTTTTTGATGAATTATGCTGTGAGGGCACCGGACGGTGAGAACTGTCCGATTTGTCTTTTTGAACAATAAAAAATCAGTTGCGCTTTTACTGTTCATGCTGCGTTTTTCTCATTCACAGAAATAAAATCGGACGATTCTTTTCGTCTGGTGTCCGTACAGAATAATTTCTCCTATTTTTGGGAGGTTGGACCAACAAAGCTGAAATACATATATGATATAATAGTGACTGAACTAAGTTCATGAATAAAAGCCTAATCATTTATTATTTTTATGTTAGTATGTAGGTTAAAGTTAATGTTTTCATGTCTTGCCTTTAAGCAGTACTGCCACACATGTATATGAATTGAACACACGTGTGTAAGAGAGGTTGGGAAGTAAAATAAGGGCAAGGGGAAAGAGCTGGGCCAGAGTCAGCCTGGTGATTGGTGAAAGATAAGAAGACTTCTACTAGGTTTTTTTTAGGAGAAGAAGTAAACTCTCTCTTTCACTTTCATCTTTTTCTCGTTTTTTTTTCCTTCCAATTCCCTTTCCCTTAGCATGGCCCTGCATCACTGCAGTGGCACTGCCCATGGCATGGTGAACAGATTCATCCAAGCTCAACCTCAGCAAGTCGACTCCCACTCTTCCTCTCCTTCCTCCACAAAATCTTTCTTTTCTCAAATGGTTTCCCTCTCCATTAATCCTTCGTCCTCTCACTCAACTCATCACTTCTTTCCCTTCACGGCAAGCTCTGATACAAGTGAGTTGTTTGGGGAAAAACACATTATAGATGTTGCAGAGGAGGAGATCAGCAGAGATGGAGGAGGTGAGAACACAAATGACAGCAGTGACCAGTCCAAGCTCTGCGCTAGAGGCCATTGGCGGCCAGCAGAGGACTCCAAGCTAAAAGAACTTGTTGCTATTTATGGCCCTCAGAACTGGAATCTCATAGCCGAGAAGCTTGAGGGAAGATCAGGTGCATATTTATTATAATTACTCATAAGAATACATACTTGCTAGCTATTTCTTCATTTTGTCTTGTGACTTGTGCTTTTTCTTTTTCTTTTTTCCAGGAAAAAGTTGTAGGCTTAGATGGTTCAATCAACTGGATCCAAGGATCAATAGAAGTGCTTTCACTGAAGAAGAGGAGGAGAAACTCATGGCTGCTCACAGACTTTACGGTAACAAATGGGCTATGATTGCAAGGCTCTTTCCTGGCAGAACTGATAATGCAGTGAAGAATCACTGGCATGTAATCATGGCAAGGAAGTACAGGGAGCAATCTACTGCTTATAGGAGGAGGAAGCTAACCCAAGCCATGCACTTGAGGCTTGAAGAGAATACTACATCTTCAAGGCCTCTTCCCCCCTTCTATTTCTCTTCTTCCATGGTCAGTTCAAGCACTCCACCAGCTTATCACATACCAACTGCGGGAATGAGCTCCTTAAAGCAAAAACCCTCTGATTTCATCATTTCTGGTATGTTACCTTTCTTCTCTAGTTAGCTAGTTCCTCTTCTTTAATTTCGACCAGTACTGCGTCCATCTGCCATTAATTCAATACTGACATAGTTTTCTTGTTTCTTCTGATTGGTTTTACCCTGGTTGTGAATTTTTTGATATCTCTGACTTGGCATTTGCCACTGACATAAAATTACGTGCATATATTGTTCCATCTGTAACATTGAATATACAGTACATGTGATCCCCCTCTGTTGCTTCTGTGCGGTCTTTTCTTGTTTCTATATATCATGAAACTTTACCCAATAAATATGGACTAGTTTGGTATAGTTTTCTTAACACTTCGCCATTGAGCACCATGTGAAGCTAGCTTAAAATGGCATGGAAAGCTGAAAGGACTGAATCTATTCTTAATAAACATTAGACTTCTGATTCACTTAATAAGTTGAAGTTTTTAACTTTACCTTCCATTAAATTAAATTAATGGAAAGCCATCATACATTTGAGAAGCTTACGCAAACTTTTCCAGGCCACAATGCTCAAGAGAGGACGGATATGTTCAGGCAAAACGATCATGAGATTCAGATCTTGCAGGGCTCTTATAGTCATCAAGCTTCAGTTTTGTTTGCAATGCATCAATCACCTAGATATCTTCCTTACAATACCTCAGCAGCTTCATCATCCTCATCAGGAGAAACTCCTGCGCATTCTGCTGAGGTTGAGGTAATTAGAATGGATGGAAGCCATGGAAATATTGAAAGATCTCTCTCTTCTTCCTCGCCAACTTTCATAGACTTTCTTGGAGTAGGAGCTACTTGAAGGAAACATTTAAGGCCTCTTAACTGCTTAAGATCCTTCTATGGAATAAACCTGGAAGGAGTGAGAAAGAGAGAGGGTATTCTTACTGGTTTGTTTTAGGGCAACCAGGAAATAATATCTTTGGGTGTTCTTTCCTATTTTTATGTTTTCGTTCAGGCAGTAGCTGTAGGTGGGAAGGCATGAAGCCATGAACAAAAGAAGAACGTTAAGATTTTAATGACTTCTAATTTATATGGTTGCCTTGCCCTCATCTTTCTTTGGTGATATTTCTTTGTTATTTAATTATTTATTTTAAATGCTGCAATTTTTTTAATTTGTCTTATTTGCAGATATGACCTTTTTCATTTTCTTGAATTCAAATCGCATGGAATTACCCATTATAGTTAATAAGTGGTCAACAAAAATTACTTTTATATGAAAAAATATTTTTTACTTAATTTTTATATAAAAAATATTATTTTAAAGAAGCTCAATTTTGCATTTGTAATATTATTATTATACAAATGCTACCGAAATATGATTTATTTTTACATTTTTAATTTATATTAATAGTCTTTAATCATGCTTAAAAAATATATGGAAGAATCCATGCATTAGTTTTTATTTTAAATTATTTTATAATTGATGATTATTTAAATAAGATAAAAGGGTACTATTTAGACTTAAATTAATAAAAATAGTGACCAGTATGTTATATATTAAAGAAAAATGTTACTCGTGATTTAAGAGAATATGTGATATACTTAATTGAAAAATGTTAATTAAAAACATTATTTTTATTGAATTAAAATTAGATATCATTATATTACATTATTTATAATTTAATATAATAATTTAAATTTAAAATACTTAATTTTTAAGTAAAGAAATTTCAATTAAACATTTCATATGGCTTCATCACTCAAGTGAGTTAAAATCTTATACAAACTCAAAAAGCAATATAAGCAATATTAAGAGTAACTTTTAAAGTGATGTGGGACTAAATAAGATGAAGCTCTTACTTCATAAGTCATATTTTTTAAATAATATTTTTATTATGTAAATTACATTTATTTTAATTACCAATGTTAAATAAATATATAATTTATTTACTATGTATTATAAAATTATTTAATTAATTATCTGTTAATAATAAATGATTTAATCTTAATAATTTATAAATATAAATTTTATAAATTATTTATGGATGTAAATTATATTTAAATATATAATATAAATTAATTATAATTTATATTAAATTTATAAATGTATACGTAAGCTAATTTTTTTTAAATTTGAATTAAATATAAAGAATAAATATATTTAAATTTAAAATTATATAAAATATTATTAATGTGTGAATCCAATTTATTTTTTAATAAAAATTTTATATTATTACATGCATGATTATTCTGGCATTCAAATTTTATTTAAATAATTTTCATATTTATTAAATCATCTTGTTCGACCTTGTTTGAACCCTTGAATTCTGAACTACTCCTTCTAGTTCTATGTCTGATCATATTTTCACAATCTTGATATTAAGAGTGATTTTAATTTTAGTATATAGCTATCATGTAATTGTGTCGTAGATCTTCCTTTAGTATGATATTATGCCTTTAAAATATCCATAAAAAATGTCTTAAAAATATCCATGAAGTCTATACATATACTCATCAGAACAATTAGTTGAAATAATAAGTCAAAATTATTTGACTTTAATACTCTTTTTTTTTTTTCTTATCCAATTTTGCGTTATTATTTTCATCCTAATTTCTATCAAATGGTATCAAAACAGCTTATAATTAACAATAATTTTATACAATTATCATTTCTTCATTTTACTAATGCTAATTATTAGAATTGGATAATCTAAATGAAGACTTTTGCTTCTATATCAATATAATTGGAAAGTTATTGATGAATGTTAATATGAAGGCAAAAGCAATTACCCTCACTTAACAAAAAGTAATTTTATATAAACGATATTGTTCGTGAACAAAAATAATTTTACTCAATATCAAGCTCATTTATTAAAGCTTATCGAGCCCTCTTAGTGAGCCGCTCATTAACAAGCCGTCTGTTGGACTTGCGAACAACAGGCGAATATGCCTTGGCGGCCTTGTTTATGCCTTTCCACTTCTGTTAGTTGGTAATCAATTTTTTTTTTCATTTTATAGAGTAATGTAAGGAATTTTTTCGAAGCAGATGGTGTGGGGTTTTTTGTTTTTTGTTCCAAGCAGTAACCGGGAACGAAAAACATGCAACTTCGCTAATATTTATTAACATGTGTGGGAGCTGGATTTTGGAATTAGTAAATATAATTTATTAAATTAGCAAATCTAATAATATTTATTTTTAAAATTCTAATTGAGCTTCTTAGTCGAGCTCTAATCGAGCTTCTTAATAAGCTTGTTCATGAGTTCTAAATGATAGTACTGTTCGTGAACATAAACGAGCCGAACGTTAAGTTGTTCAAGCTTATTTATTTAGCTATCTAAGTATTTATCAAAAGTATTCAGTTTGTGTGCTAGACATCCGAACAACGCTAAGACAAGAAAATCTAACTCCATCTTTCGCCGTTTGTAATGCATCTAATTGATTATTCAATCTTATGCTTATATCAATTTATTTAATTGGTCATTATTTTAATTGATTTGATAAACCATAATGTTAAACTTAAAAGAGTTATTTATGCTTTAACCATTGATGGAATAGCATGTTTTAGGGTTGTGTTCTATCTTTGTAGGAGTAATATTTATGTTATGTATTTTGGTGCATGAACGTGCATGTTAAACTCTACAATCCCTTCAAGCCCTTTGAAATGAATTTTAAGCCCTACGCATTAAAGAATTAAAAGTAAAGGACTATTTAAAAAGAGTTTTATCCATCATTAAACAATTGGGGATGAGTGAAGAGATTTTCAAAGTCATCTATACAGTAGAAAAATTTATATGCTCATTAGATGAAAAGTTAGATTATATTGTAGTGGCTATTGAAAGTCAAAGGACTTAGAGTCATAACAATTGATGAGCTTATGAGTTCATTACCAGCTTATGAACAATGGCTAGCAAAAAACAAGAACCTTTGAAAAAAAAAAGTTATGTAAATGAAGGTCTTCTTGAATGAGTTCGAATTAGATTTAAAAAATAAATGGGGAGAAAACTAAAGTGATCATGATTGAGGAAGAGTCCAGAACATGATCAAGGACAAGGGCATTACAACAATGATGAATGAAACAAATGTCTTAGAGGAGGAGATTGATAAAGTGCCCATTAGTCACATGTCTCTAATTATTATAGGTATTGATTGTCAATTAGTCATTAGTTTGTCACCAAATGCTTACCATCATTTGATACTCTCATTTTCTTTCACAGCCCTCCAATTTGTATTTTTTCATCAGTCTCCCACACATTTTGAACACCTATCTTTTATTAGCCACCCATAAACAACTAGTTCCCTATTATTTGTTGAATATATGCCCAATATTTAAGAGTCGCACAACATTAGTAGATGCTTATCATTAATCTATGTCTAGCGCTAATAAATTACTTGATACCCTCCATCATCCTATATACACTAACATTTGATATTCATAATTGCTTGATATCAATTATCACCAAACACCAATTGTTGTTGTCAGCTAATATCGCTCAATATTGAATTTTTAATGACTACTTATTTTTCATTATGGTCATCAGTCTTATATTGGTTGCCTAAGCACTATTTATTAGATGTCCATCATAACACGGTGCCCATCATCACTCGTCATTCATTAAATATTTCAAGGAGCTTGTCATTTTTTCGACATACATCATCACTCAAGGTATAATGTTCTCCTTCAAAATCACATGCAATTCATCCTTTTTTTTCGCCCTAGCCACTCTGCTAGGGTTCGTGGCTCCGGGTGTCTCCTCCCGCTCGGCGGGAGCCTGCTCTCCGGTGATCTTCCATTTTCAGGGAAGTTTCTTTTTCTCTGCCTCTTCTTATCAGCGTGATTACTTTTTTGTTCTGGTTTCTTCGCTTTTTTTGCCGGCTGTTAAACTTAGGGACCCCGGTTTTTTTGGAGGGGTTTCCCATTCGCGTTCTTTTATTGAAGCTCTAACTGGTTTTAAACCCTCTTTTCCAGATTTGTATGCTTCTACCTTTCGTGGATTACCGTCTTTATGGATTTCCGACCAAGAAATCCAAGAGCTTGCTGCCCCTTTTCAGTTTTCTCTAGTTGGATTTTTTCCTTCTAAAAGACCCCCTCTTGAGTCTATCCGCAATTTTTTTTTCAATTTGAAGTTGAAAAATGAGGTATCTGTCACAGTTTTGGATTCATCTCACATTCTGATCAAGCTTGCCAATGATCTTGACTACTGTAGGGTGTTCTGTCACCGCTCTTATCTAGTGTTTAATTGCTATATGAAATTGACGAAATGGTCGCCAACTTTGGATATTGTTGTTGAATCGCCTGTAATTCCTATATGGATTTCGTTCCCTCGGTTGCGCCCTCATTTCTTTTCCCCTCGCATTTTGTTTGGACTTGGCGGTTTGTTTGGAAAGCCTTTGAAAATTGACGAAGTGACTGCTGTTGGCTCCCGTCCTTCCATTGCTCGAGTTTTAGTTGAACTTGATATAACTAAAACCTATCCTAAATAAGTTTGTTAGGTTCGGAATCATTAGGTTATACTCAAGAGGTTGTATTTGATGAGTTTCCTCAATTTTGTGACGGCTGTAAATGTATCGGGCATGCTCAAGGCAATTGCCGTCCTGTTGCTCCTGTGACTCAAAAATCTCCCAACCCCGCTTTAACGACTTTAGATGTTTGTAACGTCGATGAGGGTGTTACTCAAACTGTTCTAGAGGGTGAGATGATGAATAATGTTTTAATTCATGAGATTATCCCTGCTGTTGACCCGTATGCTACCCCTGCTTGTGGGGGAGACTCTGTCTCGCTGGAAGTTTTTAATGGTGCTATTTTTCCGGTTGTGGGTGTATGTCCTCCTAATACGGCTGCTCTGGAGTCTCCTGTTGTTCCTATAACTGCTGAACCCACTCCTGTTTCTATTAATATAATTCAGAATGATTTAAATGAGTTTGTGTCTGATCTGGTGGAGTCGAATGTAGCTAGGGAGGTTTCTGGTGGGCTGGCGGCGGGCGGTATTGGTTCTGATGCTGCTATGTTTGGTCTTTCCCCAAATGTTATTCCTTTCTTTCCTCCTGTTTTAGTGCCTTCGAGTTTGAATCCTTTGCCGATTAACTCGACGGATACTGTTAATGATGTCCCTTTGGTTACTGCTCAGGTTGAAGATGTGGATCCTTTGTCTGGTGCTAGAGCTGCTTGTAACCCGGTTATCAATAGTTTTATTGAAGTTCCTGTGAATTTGGTGGAGTCGAATGCTATGGTAAATCAGTTAGGTGATTCTTCTGGTTTGGACATTAGGAACCACATTAATTGGTTGAATGGATCGTCGGATTGTGAATCTGAATCCGAATTTTCAGAAGGTGGCTTGGCCCCCGGAGTTTTGTGGGGGTTCGAACCCTGGTAACGATTTCACCCTCGTTCGTACTAGACCTAGTTTATCTGTTGCTTCCCGGGAAAGATTTCGCGGTAGAGGCCGGCGTAGATGCTAAAGTTTTTCTTTCTCTGTTGATTTTTCCTTGTCTGTCTCTCGGGTTTCAAATGAGTTTGTTCTGTTCTATTGGCTGGTGCGACGGGATGGGCAATGATGTGGTTTGGGGCTCGCATCCCTGTTGTTTAGCTGGTGGCAACCTTTGGTGTGGCTTCTCGGGTCGGTCAGTTGGACGTTACCCACCTTACTGGATGGTCTGTACGAGGCTTCAGGGACGCTAGAAGCCCTGGCCGCTTACTGAGCCCGCTTTTTTGGTTGTAAAAAAAAAAAAAAAAAGGTATAATGTTCTCCGTCATCACATGATTTCATAAATTTGTTTGGTTTGTCCCCTTTATTCTAGAGTATGGACGCTCCTAATCACATGTGATCATACATCATCAACTCTTAAGTCTCCAGGTTTCTCATTATCAATGTATATAAGAAGTATAATCTAACAGCCTTTAGTATCCTTCACAACTTTCCACAATTTTTTGTTATTATATTAAGTAGTGTCATCACCACCAAAGAGGTGAATCGATCTAACAACTACTAATGGCCTCATCGATCATACGGCATTGCCTCCTTCCATTCTCTAAAAAGAGAACTATTATGATCACTTCCCTCATCTCCCCTTTCTCTTTCAACATAGCTCTATTTTATATAGCCGGCCTCATTGTGTCATAAACTCATAATCATTAGGGAATTGGTAATAACCAATTTATATACACTTTATATTAATTCCTTTGAGCTCATGGAAGGGAAGATCTTCAAACTTAAATTGATATTAGTGAAATTTATTTCACCCATGCAAGTCAATGTGACTTTATATCCAATGGTATGTCGATCGATTGTCTTAAAATAAATCAAAACTTCTCTTTCTCTAATTAATGGCTCAACTTCTCACTTGCAACATAAATTATTGAAAAAATTATTTTAACAGAACCTTCTCATACAAATCTTACATAGGATGGACCACAAGAATCACACGTATCTCACTGAATTTAAAAAAAAAAATGGTCTGATAAGAAAGGAAAAGACATGACATGATGAAAATTATAGAAGACACGTTTCATCTTAAAAGTTAAAACAATAGAAGACATAAATTTTTTCGGTTTTTCACAATCTTATCACATATATTTCTATTATTTTTTATTAGTATGGGAGGTATGTCTTCCATCTAATCATCTTCATAAAACTTCTTATGATGAGATCCTGATGATACAATTTTCTCCTAATTAATAATAGGCAAATGAATTTATTTAGTTGAGTATTCTACTAAAGGAATTTTTTTTTGAGTGGGGTAATTGCCCACTCTATGCTATTCCTAGATCTGTTGCTGACCGACGGCTTCAATTCAACAGTTGGCTGCGTTCTATCCTGTTTTAGTGAATTTAGAAAAAATATTGATATCATCTTATGTATCATAAATGTGATTTTATTTTCTTCTATATCATTTATATAAGAGTACATATTTTAGATATATTTAATCTATTGTTCAAAGTGATAGTGAAATAGATGAGGATATTTTTATTAGACTTAATTCAAGTTGGATGGTTGAAGTGGAGGAATTCATAGGGCTTGTTGTGTGATATAAAAGCCCCCCGGTGGTGAGATATAAAATGCTTTATGGTGTAGAATGTTGGTCATAAAAGAAAAGCATAACATTAAGTTGAGTATTACAAAGATGAGAATGCTCAGATGGATGAGTGACTTTACTTTGATAGACATTATAAGAAACAATCATATACGTCAAAAGGTTGGAGTAGCTCCAGTGAAAATAAGATTAAAGAGAGTCACTTTAGATGCTTTGGATACATAAAACAGCCGCCTTCCGATGACCCGATTAGGATAGTTGATATATTTTATTTGATACGTCACCAAAAATCACCTTGATCGGGCATGAATCCCGATGCAAATCTATATCGAAAACTTCTAAATTAAAATTATGGATCATCCAAACTCTGATTTCAACAAGCATATAGTTAAATTGAACATCTCAAGGAGACAAACCTAATGACACCAAATTCAGTTCAATCTCAGCCCAATTGGGCTCAAATCAAAGAACAAAAGCCTATTTGAAAGCTTCAAAGCACTAAATAACTACTAATATTTAAATATGACATGCTTATAATCAAATCGAGCGGCTCGACAAGATGAATCGAACGAGCCTAAGATCACTCAACTTTAACATCTTTAAGGCACTTAAATGCTTAATAAATGTTTGATGGCCAAGGGAGATAATACCAGTAATTTGATGGAACACTCCAATATGTCATTAATCTTCTTCATATTTACTAGCCATGTCACTCTAAAAAATTTATAAATAGCCCCTCATTTTTTACATAAAAGGAGGAGGAGGAGATAAAGCTTTAGAGCTCCCTTCCAATCTCCATTCAACGTTGCCACCGCCAGAGTTCTTCATTACCAAAGATCGTGACTGGACCTCTGCCCGTTCTCTGACTATAGCTGGAACTATTCTTGGATGCTACGGATGCCGGATCTCTGCCCAAATATTGTCGCCCGCCGACTACGGTCCTTCCAACCATTGTCACTTACTAACTATAGTCCTTCTGGCCACCGCCGCCCGCCAACTACGGCCCTTCCGACCATAATTGTCCGATTATGATCCTTTCAACGTCTGTTATCTACCGATTACAATCTTTCTAATCATCATCATTATATTATGGATCTGCCAAACAAACAAACAGAAAAACATTATATCTTGAGAATAACTATTGTGTCATCCTCCACCTATTTAATATGCTTTATATGATGTAAATTTGCTACATTGAGCCAACGCCTTCCCCTGAGGAAGGGCATCATTTGTGATCGACTACAAACACTACTGAATTCATTCAAATTGGGCAAGACACCATGATTTTCCTCCTTTTCGGGGTTTCCACATAAAATATTCGGTGTCTCTTATGAATGCTACACCCATCTATCTTATATGTTTGTGTGATGGATCTTCGTACAAAATTAAGATGCTAAATTATATATCTCCCTAGCTACGAACTTTCTTGGATGTAATAAGATTTGACTAATTATGTTATGAAAGGTTGAGACAAACCTTATAGACTTGATCATAAAATATTATAAATGACATTTCTTTATTAGATTGAAGTGATAAAAAAGATTCATTTAGCCGACCTCATGTAGTCAATAAAGGCTTGATGTTGTTGTTGTTGTTTGTATATGCATTCATAGAGAAAATAAATTCAGGATTCTTTGTTTTAAAAAAATTCAACTTTACTCTGTATTTTAATTTTGGTTGACTTTAGCAAAAACTCAGAATTTAAGTTTAGGAATTGGATTATTTATGAGGTTAATAAATAGATTTATCCATATTTTATACAAAAAAACCCCCTTATTTGAGAATATTTAAGGTTCCACCAAATGCCAGTTTGAATGTGTAAAAAATATTTTCTTTCCAAACTTAAATAGGGAAAGAACTAATGTTCGATACTTATAATTTATGAAAAAACAAAGGGCCAATACGTCCAGACTCCAGAATGTAAACTAAAAATTAATATGTAATATTAATATATCTATTAAAATTGGTTTGCTTGGCACGAATCTTAAGGAAAATTTTAAATCGGGAACTTCTGGTAGTTGAATTCAATATCATATGATTTTAATTTCAACAAATTTATAGTCGAATTGAACATCTCAATTAGACGTACACAACAATATGAAAAGTGATTCAATCAAAGTCTAAATTAGAATAAATAAAGCATTTGAAGATTATTGGAAACTTTAAATATTAATTGGATGATCAAATGATCTCTAAATTCGACATGCTTTTAGTCAAATCGAGCGGCTCAATGATAAGATTCTAAAGAGCTTAAGATCACCTAATTCTGACATCGTTAAGGCATGCACTTAAATGATAAATAAACACTTCATGATCAAGAGAATCGATATTGACCGAACAATAAAATGTTTTGGATTTTGGTTCAAATTATCAAAATGTTCATCTCAAAAAACCTATAAATAGAGCATCATTCCCACATTAAAAGGAGAAGGGAGAGAATTAGAGAATTCTCTTGTAATTTCCAACCATCACCATAGATGATCAGATTCGAATCTAATCGATGTGATTCATACCTGATCACTTTCGAACCCAATCAGAGCCCGACCCATAGACCCATTTTAACACCGCATACATAATTTACGTCAAAAAGAAGACAGGACAAAAACGAAAATAAAAAAAAAGGATACATAAATCCACAATTAGAAGAGAAAATTACTTCATAAAAGCCAAGTGGACAATTTGATTGAGCTGACAGCATGAATCTAGCTACAGGCAGTGGCAAGTCACGTGCGGGTGCCTGCGCGCGTGATCCGGGAATGGGGTTTTCGACGGAGTCTCCGCCATGTCTCCAGCTTCCCCCGGCTTCATTCGTAATAATTCACTTCGCTCAGTATTTGCCTTCTTGCTGTTGCTGCTTGCTAATAAGGGAGGTCCGGCCAACTCCCTTTGGCTCTTCTTCTCCGTCTCCACTCGTTCACATTAATGGAGTTATGGATTGCAACTAACTAGCACTGCTCGCTTGGACCGCGCTGCTTCCTTGTCTTCCTCTGTTAGTTTCTTATCCCACGTGCCTGCGGGTACTCCGTATTTATCAAGTGGGTACTTATCTCAATAATGAAAATTATGTCGGCATAATTTGAGATAAATTGTATTAAATAGATTTGAAATATTTAAAATTAGTATAATATTAATCTCAAAATATATTCAATAGGTTTTGAACTCACTCTAATACAGTTTATATTAGGGTAGCTTGATATAATTTTATTTTTTTTATAATGAGCGTATAATGATTAAATTTTAATTTATGTATTATATTAATCTTAAAATAGATTCAAAAATAAAAAAAATGGCTTAGATTATTCTAAAAAAAAAATTAGTTGTAATAGATCTCAAGTTATTAACTTTTTTTAAATGAAAATATTGTTGTTTGATAGGATAGAAAATTTATGAACAATCGTTTTATAAAATTGTTTGAAATCAAATTAGACTCATTTGGGCTAATTGGGTCAACCAAGTTGACCCAAGGCATAAGTTTGGGCCCCATGGGTTAGATTTAGAAGTTTAATAATTTATTGTTAAATTAAATATAATAATTATTTTTTATCTTAGGAAAAAAATTATCTTTTAAATATAGTAATTATTTTAAATAAAATATAAATTAAATTAAACCAAATCAAATTTTATAAATTAAATTAATTTTTTTTAAGTTTATATTTTAAATAAATTATAAACTCAGTTTTTAAATATTTTAAATAAATTATATTAAATATATTAATTATTTTGATCTTTGAATATATTAATTATTTTAAATAACATATTTTGTACTTTATAATATAAATAAAATGAACTCACCTATTTATATTATTTTGCAATGGTGGCATAGTGGTTCTGACGGGTAGAAGAGAGTAAGGGAGCGGGAGTTCGAACCCCGCCAGGCGCAGGCGTGGCGGGTTCGAGCGGGTCATGCAAGGCTGCAACGGGTCGGCGGGCCAGTGGGTTACGGGATGAGCTATAGACTGTGCACGGGCGGGCCAGAGGGGTACAGAGCAATGGCGGGCCGCTAGGTTATGGGGTGAAGCCATGGTAGGCCAGCAAGTTACGGGGTCCCGCGGGGCGGGGATGCTGGTATGGCAGGCCAGCTGGGTTTACAAAAATTTTTTTCTCCATGGAGTTTATCCGCCAGAATATTTTGCAACAGTAACATGTTTCCGACGCGTGTTTTACCGTCGAATAATTTTCTGTCAGAAATCTGACGGAAATGATTATTTCTAACGTATTTTAGGCATTTTCTGACGGATTTTGCCCGCAGTAACACGCTATTTTCCTGTAGTGGTCCAAGGGAAAAGAGAATAGAGCCCAAGAAGCACTATAATTGATTTGAAATCAAGTGAAAGGGAATTGGGTCAACTTGGGTTGACCTGTTCAATCAAGTTGACCGAAGGCATGGGTCTGATTTCAAGAAACTTGGTCTGACCCATGGAACCCAAAGAATGTGGTCTTGGGGTCTGGCTTGGTCAATTTGACAAGATCAACCCTTTGACCCGAGTTTAGGTGAAAAATAGGGTCAACAACAGCGCCATAACAATCAAATATCAACTTTTCAGCACCGAGTGTTATGTTGTCCAGCGTCACGCATCACAATCAATAATGCCTCAGCACCCAAATTTCTTTTCAGGCCTTGCATCGTCCGAAAGTTAGCAGCGTCACGGTGTGGCAATTGTAACTTCCCAAGGACACGTCATGTCAGTGAAGTGACACGACTATTCAGTAAGTAACTGATTAACGTCATTAAGCATCGCAGCGAAACTAAGAAAATAACATTGTAGCATTAGTTCATTTGTTTGGTTAAGCGACGCCGATCTTCATAGCGCCGCAGTATCAGATGACTATGTTTGTTTTCCTATGAATAGGTACGGTGTTGTGTTATATTTGTATTAGAGTTCAGCCACTTAGATTATTTTAGTAGAATTTAGAGCAGTTCTCTGAATTTCTTTTAAAGTGACATCTAAGGGAATTTAGATAAGTACTTGATATCATCATTAGAGTGTTTAACTTATGTTTGTGGAAGTAATGTTGTACATTAAAAGGAGTGTCAAGGAGATTCATTGAACCTATCTGACGATATCTATCTCTTGTATTTTTTCTATCATGTTATTAATAAAAATGAGTTTGCTTCATCTTTCTTTCATGTTTGACAAAATTCTCTAGTTTTGGACTGATGAAGTAAATATCATATGAAGTGCTAATGAATTCTCTTATTCATAATTGATTAATTAAAATGATTTTTTTTAATATTACCAAATCTTAATCTAATGCACATAGTGGCTAGATGTGTAGTTAAAATTAGGTTTAATGTGGAGCCTCGATGGAGAGAAGCAAGCAAAACCAGGATTATTGAATTAGTATGCGTCATGCTTAGGCATAGTATATGAAGCATACTAAATTTTTAAGGAGATGAAATAACTATAGGAAGTCGATAGACATCATTTGTTCCTCCTATAAGCTCGACAAAGATCTAGCTAGGAATGCATATGCTCTGAATAGTATCACAATTAAAAGAAAATTATTATTAAAAATATGTTATTTATATTCAACAATCTAAAATATTATATTTATACAGTGTATTCATTATCTTTATCTAATTTTATTTAAGTGATTGAATCTCCATGACTACTATTTTTATTTGCGTAGGATAATTGTTGTAATTTTAATAGACAATACTAGTGAATTGCAAGTTAGCATATCTTCATTGTGGGATTGATACTCTATTATATCACTATATTATTTGATTTGACGCATATACTTACATATATTAATTGAAGTTTTTATAATTTTTATATAAAAAAAAAATCTAAGCATTATTAATTAGGGATTGATAGAGCTCTAAAGCATTTCACAATTTTATAGGTTACTCCACATCCCCCATCAAGTATTATTGTAGAGTTTATTAATTTGTACATATATCAAATTAAAAAACAAATTTTAAAAATATCATCATTTTTTAAATTAATATTAATATTTTATTTGAGTTGAAAATTCATATTATTTACATAAAGGAAAAAAAAAATTTGTTCAAGTTTTTATCCTCATGTTAATGAGTTGAGTATAACAAAATGGAAAAATCTAATCCATTCCAAGTTAAGTCATCAATATCTCTTAGGCTTCGTTTGGGACGGCTTTTTTACTGCTTTCTGAAATGGAGTTTTAGTACAAATTTTTTTAATTTTGTACTAAAACTCTGTTTCAGAAAGCAATAAAAAAGCCGTCCCAAACGAAGCCTTAATCTCATTTTCCCTCTTGTATTTGCTAAGCCATCATCTCACTCTATATTTAGGTATGGACTTTGATTCTATTTGGGACGGCTTTCTTACTATTTATTAAAATAGTTTTTTAGTGTAAAAATTTTAATTTTTTTACTAAAAAATTTCTTTAAAAAATAGTAAAAAAATTATCCCAAACAAAACTTTTATACAATCACAAGATGTTCAAAAGAAATAAGTAAACTACATTGAAATTTTTCGTCGGTTTAAGTAAAAGGTTCATTTTTCTGTAGAACTTTGAAGGATATTTATATGAATGAACTAAAAAAAATATAAAGTTACATGATGTGAGAACTGAGTCTACAAATTGAGTAAAACTCTATGATTTTAAACAATCGATCACCATGAAAATGATAGAAATAATTAGTCAGTTTTATCAAAATGTAAAGGTAAATAAGTAGTTAGTTCGATCACTGTAACTACTTGAAGAAACTCCAAGATTTCACATTTATCTATTTATTCTAACAGGCTGAAAGAATAGAAGAGCAAGGTGGAAATTGATAATATGGAGGCTCAACTCAACATAGATTTTGAGAGGAAAGATCTTGGAAAAATTAATAATATACTTGGAATGGTTGTCAAATAAGACAATGATAAGACAAAATTTGCTTGGATTCGTTTGGACTCTGATATCTAAAGCTTGAACTCTAGAAATTTGGCATCCATGAAAAGACTGAGCATGTGAGCTCTCATTTAGCCCTGCATTTCAAACTAAGTGCAGCATATAATGAAATAGAGAAAAAGAAAGTATCTAACAATATCGTATCTAAATCAAAAGTAGAAATATCGTATCTAAATCAAAAGTAGAAAGATCTATCTAAGATCGGGAAGAGAGTCGACGAAAGAAAAAGAAGGGGGTGGGAGGAATGACCGATACTACTGGAAGGATTCCTCTTTGGCTGATAGGTACTGTAGCTGGTATTCCTGTGATCGGTTTCATAGGCATTTTCTTCTACGGCTCCTATTCTGGGTTGGGTTCATCTTTGTCATACTCTAAGAGTCATATGAATCAGATTAGATTATAGACATGAAAGAGTAAGAACTTTAGGGGTAAGAACTAGTAATGAAAGAAGGTAGACAGAGAGTGTTTCATATGCGAATGCAATGGGAGCCTTGGTATTATTAGTATGGTGAGCTAGTACTTTTGATCGTTATCATGCAGTGAAATGGATTTTAATAATCTTAAGTATGTAAAATAAAGCAATAAAATTTAGAGACTATCTAAAAAGTTTCTAGTAATAATAATCATATAAGTTTATAATAGAGACTACCACAGATATTATTAATGATGGTTAATTATTAATATTGGAGATGAACTTATGGGTGTCAAGATGGGATGACAAGTTGGGTTTGGATCTGATTTGAAATTGAGCTAACAGAAATCCAGTTAACCTAAACTTGTGTTATAAGTTTGTGTTGATCAATCGAATTGTACTGTTGCCTTAGACTTCAAGTTAATTTCTCATGCTCGAGTGCAAGGGGTCCTCCCTCTGCTTGGGTTCGGATGCCCCAATGCTATGTACCCAAGCGCTTTGGCACTGTGTAATTGAGCGCCCCAACTGTGACAGCCTAAACTCTTAACTATCGAGATCTTGTCTTCTTTGGCCTAAGTGCTTCACGATTTTGTCTTGTTAGTGTAACCTCGCAATAGGTCACTCATCCCAAAATTGCTCGATCCGGGATGAGTGCGCTTAACTGCGGAGTTTCTTACATAAATTCTAGCCATTACATCAAAATGCGCCTCGATGTTTAAGAGTTTAATTTCTTTTACTTAAGGGGTTTCACACCATTGATATGTTCCTGAGCACCCTAGTGCTACAAAGTTTGTTAGGAGGAGCGATAGAGAGCTTAGTGTTGCAGCACTCTAAATTATGCACCGCAATGCTATTAGATGGACTGATGATAGGTCGATGTTTGAGAGTTGTTGTGCTTTGAGAGGGACTAGACAATTTTCTTTTTCGTTTTTCTTAAGGGTGGTGTCCCTTGGTGTTACTTGGCTTTCTCGTGTTTTGTGTGTGTGAACAGTGTAAAAGAGAAGATAAACAATGAGAGATCAAGATAGAAGAGTGATCGTACAAATTTCTTCTATTTTCATAGTGGTTTCTTGGTGTGGTGTGCCGCCGTGGTTTTTTTCAAGTTTCGGAGTTTTCAACTTCAAATCCTGGTGTTCTTTACTTTACGCTACATTCTATTTTTTCTTGTTGTTTTTGTTACTTGATTTACTTTCACATCCCCAATAAACCGACCCAATAACAACCCGAATGATCTGAATCATACTAGTTAATTTGTTTTGGTTAATTTTATTTTACTTAATAACCAGAATGTTAGGATATTTGATAAAATAATAATAAGGTTAAACTTAAAAGAAAAAAATTTGAGTTAACCTAAATTTGAATTTTTTAGTAAACTAGTCAGAAAATCCAATGTGAATTTGACCCATTAATTAAACGGATCATTCTGAACCTAAATTTTTTTAGATCAAATACAGATAGAATTGGATCATTATTATTGACAACCCTAAAAGAACTTCATCTCTATAGAAATTCATATAATATTTATACAACTGTTCAATAATTCATATAATATTCATACAACTCTTCAAGTTTTTAAATAGCTTTTGCACATCCATGATAACCTCCAGGAAAGTTCTTGGTATTTTATTTTTTCCTCAAAATTTATAGATAGTTCATGATAACCCCCTATTAATTTAGGCAAATGGCCAAACCCCCTTAAACTTTTATATTCTTGTGTTTTTTTTATAGGTTTTTGGTAGCTCATGCAGAACCGCCCGTCACCTATATATGATTATATATTCGAGATTGCAATCATCGTTACCCTGACTGTTTCATTATGGTACATTGGTGATGGTAGAGAGGAAGAATTTAATAACTTAATTTTGAATAAAAATTTAGCACACATTCACATAAGAGAGAGATGGATGTGAGAGTAATAAGTGGCACACATATTTTTACGTGAAAAAAAATCGTGAAAAAGGAAAAAATTATTTAGTTAAAAATGATTCCACTGATCTTTGTAGTTGACTACAAATGATGTCATTCCTCAAGGGAAGACCATGGCTCAATGTAGCAAGTATACATCATATAAAGCATATTACATGATGAGAGTTTGAAAAAATTCAATGATATGAGAATTATTCTCAAAAGAATGTTAGACTGCTTGTTTGGTCGGTAAAATCATAGTTGGCAGGCAACGGTGGTCGGAAGAGCTATAGAGGTTGCAGGGATCATAGTCGGCAGCGATGGAGGATGCAGGGACCATAGTAGGTAGGCAACGGAGGTCGCTGGGACAATAGTTCGCGGGAGGCAGAGGTCGAAGAAACCGTAATTGGCGAGCGATGGTGGTCAAAGAGACCGTAGTCAGCAGACGACAGTAGTCGGAGTGAACCGTAGTATGAGGGCCATGGCAATCAAAGAGATTGTGGTTTGGCAACGGTGGTCAGAAGGACCGTAGGCAGGCCACAGAGATCGGAGGGACCGTAGTCAGGCGACAATAGTCTGAAGGAGTATAGTCGGGCGATAAAGGTCGGAGAGACCTTAATCGTGTGACGGTGGTAGAAAGAAACGCAGTCGAGCATCGGTGGTCGAAGGACCGTAATCAGACGAAGATGGTCAAAAGGACCTTAGTCGAACGATGGAGGTTGGAGAGACTGTTGTCGGGTGACAGTGGTCATAAGGACCGTAGTCGGGTGACGACGGTCAGAAGGAACGTAGTCGGACGTCGGTGGTCAGAAGAAATATAATTGGCAACGGTGGTCGGAGGAAAGCTTGTTAATGGATTCCATATGTAGGTTAGACAATCATTGTCGACCAGATGTTCATTAGTGACGGCCTAGTGGCACATATTTATTTATGGTGGTGCTAGGGTGGAGCTCTAGGATTCTTCAAGTTCTAGAGCTCTTCTCTCATTCCTTCCCTTTTTGTGAAGAATGGTAGTAATTTTTTTGTAGTGGCATCACTATAAAATATGGAGAAGATCATGGGCAAGTTGGGAGTGCTCCAACGTATGTCTCATATTGATTTCCTTGATCATGGAGTGTTTATAAAGCATTTATGTGCCCAGATGATGTTAGAATTAGGCGATTTTGGGCTCGTTGGATTTATCTCCTCGAGTTGCTCGATTCGACTATAAGCATGGCACATTTGGATACCCTTTGGTCATCCAATTAATGTTTTGAAGCTTCCCAATAGGAATTGGTCATTTGATTTGGATCCATTTGGACTCGGATTGAATCGAATTTGGTGTCGTTGGGTTAATCTCTTTGAGATGTTCAATTCGACTATAAGTTTACTGAAATTGAAATCTAGATGATCCTTAATTTAATTTTTGAAGTTTCTGATTCATATTTGCATCAAGATTCGCAGGCAATTTTAGGTGATATATGTCTAAAAAACTTTCTTCACTCAATAATCAACAACATTAATAGCTTATTTATGAAAAATGTAAACCTGATCTTTATTAGAAGAGTAGTCTGAGATCACACTATGCTGCTATATCTAATTCAGAATTGCCTCAAAACTACTAAAATTTCAGATTTCTTTTTAAGAATCGAACTGTTTTCATTGCTTCTCTTTAACACAATTTCTTTTTCAATTCTTTTGTGTACACGTATGAACAACTTGAAAGAAAAACAAAAAGAAGATAATTGGAGATGACAAGAAAGCTATAATTTTCAGCAGAAGCTGCTCTCCATAAACTTAACAAACTCCCCAAAATCTATCTTCCCATCACCATTCTCATCATAAGCTCCAATCATTTCCATGCACTTATCCAATCCAGTTCTCTCAAAACCCAGCTTCCATAGAACTCTTTGCAGCTCTCCAGCATCAACAAACCCATCACAATTCTCATCAAACACAGCAAAAGCCTCTTTCACTTCCTCCAAGCTCGGTTCCTTCTCATCAAACATGGCCACAACTTCCTCCTCTAACATAAACTCCTGAAGTTTCTGCTCACCTTCTTCATTTCCTCTCATCATCAGCCCCATCCTCTCCATAACAAGCTCCACTTCTTCTCTCGTGATAAGCTTCTCAGCCTCTGCTCTTTCTTCTTCAGCTCTGAGCTGATTCTTCGTAGTCTTTGAAAAACGGGAAGGGAAAGAGAAATATCTCTTGGACAGCTTAAGAAATCTGGCGAAAAAAGAGATGATTGTCTCAAGGATGATGAAGCCAACAAGCTCCGTTGACAATAGGCTCTTCTCCATTGGAAACTTAGCTTTGAAAAGAGAGGAAGAAGTTCAGGAAGAGGAGAAGAAGATTACTTTGTATTGGTTTTGTTGTTGAAAGAGGAGAGAAGAAGTTGGGTTATATAGAATGATTTTGGGTTTGTTGAAGGGAAGATAAGGAAGACAAATGGCATCGCAGCGGTGGTCCAAATACAAAGCTTAAGAAACATTGGTAAGATCGCGTTGAAAGAACATAGAAAATATGGGGGAGGTGTGGTTCGCGGAAAGAGAGGAGGAATAAATTATTTTGTTTAAGAAGTTTCGGGGAAGGTGAGGCGAGCGAAATACCGTCGCGCCTGCTTCTCTTCTTCTATGTTAATTTATGCTTTGCGAATCTGTCTTTTTTGGTTTGTCTTCGCATGCGTGGATGTGTCTGAAATGAGGTTGAAGTTGCAAAAAATAATATAGTAAACGATTCATAATATCATATTTGTTGGAGGAAGCCAGCGCGCTACTTCACAATACTAAGGT